>JBBPCS010000002.1:7358091-7375347 GCA_037974645.1 Hollardia meadi
ATTTGAAAAACTCAACAGCAATGTCTCTTTCCAGAAATCACGACCCAGTTAGTCAAGACAATCCACAGACCTTATTTTCTTTCCGTATCACCGTGCAGAAAGAAACATGCATCTACTCATTGACAAGAGGCTTGTGCTTGTGACAGGGTAACATTAATGATGTCCTTCTGGCCGGAGCTGTAATGTAAGCTAGCTCAGTTAGCTAGCCTCTCATCAATGGGCACCTTTTCCTTTGCGGTGATATAGACAGAAAACAGTTCCCTGAAACTGCTCACAACAAGGT
This sequence comes from Hollardia meadi, assembly GCA_037974645.1. NCBI lineage: Eukaryota > Metazoa > Chordata > Actinopteri > Tetraodontiformes > Triacanthodidae > Hollardia > Hollardia meadi. The sequence continues at coordinate 7,358,375 of JBBPCS010000002.1, forward strand.
CTGTGGATTATCTTCAGTAAGTGGGTCATGATTTCTGGAAAGAGACATTCCTGTTGAGTTTTTCAAATGTATATTTTTTCCAATGCTTTGATATATCCAAAACTCAGCAACTCACTCCAAAACAATATAGATGGACAAACTGTATGACAGGTAAGAGGAAAAATGTGTGTTTTTGATTTGGGGGTGAACTATCCCTTTAAGCCTTGTAATGATGATGGTGTGTTAAAGCAGAATGCTCAACAGGTCAAATCACTTAGATGAACTTGATCCAAATAACTGAACAAACAGCATTATGCCATAGAGAGGGATCAATACAGTTCTCTTCTGCTCATAGATAAGACAGCAGCACTTGACCTAGCATGCTGCTTGCAGTATGTAGAACACAAGGGGGTGGAAACAATAATGTAAACACCAACAATATGACGCCCTGTAAAAGATTTGTAAATCTGCAATGTTTTGGTGGGGACTGTATCGTAAACACAGGCTGGGTGTCTGACGTGTCACAACAATACAGTAAAAACCACGTAATGGTACAATATCTAAAGATGTTACAACAATGGCACAACTAGACTAGAGTGAACCTCATACCGAGAATAACTGCTCTGTAACCCAACCTGAAGCCAGCAGCTCCGTGACACTGGGTGTGTCCAAGGGGAGTGGGTTGCAAAGGGGGGTCTGGACCCCTTGGCGACTTTGTGACATTCCAGTGAAGTCAACAGTTTATTCATGAGAAACTGTCCTAATGAGATAATCATGGGTTTTACACTTACTTCTTACAGTTTTCAGACAAACAAACAAAATCCTTCTTCTAAAATGATAAATGTGTGCAAGTCTGTGACATGAGAACGTCTGAGCTGCTCTGCTCTTAAGGTCTCTGGGAGACAATGATTAATAATTAAAATTAACTACCATTACACCCACTCTAGGTGCATGTTATCAGCACAGCTACAGTTGTCCAAACTTGAGAATACAAGGGCTGAAAGACATCCAAAAAATATTATTTTGACAGATATTGTGATTGCCATATGAGTCACGATTTTAGTGGGAATGGTAATCCTTTCATTTTTCACTAAAAACTACATGATCTGATCTTTGCTGGGGTCTGTATCAAACAAGCATGTTCCCTTCCTTACTTCTGAAGATGGATAATGTTGCTGCAGTATCCAATAAATGTTTCATTCTTTTAAAAAAAAGGAAAAAAAGAGGATTTTTTAATGTCTGCATGCCTCTACCTGCACTTGGGATTGGGACTGGGATTTATGAGCAAATACATTGTGCCAAATGAGCCATTTTCTCATTTCATGTGTGTTTCACAAGATGAGATTGTGAGAAAAAAGCTCCTACTGGTTACTTCCTGAACCCATGAAATGCTCAAGACCAGATTTCACTTTCTTGTCGCAAGCAGTCATTTCTCTCACTTTCGCAATCTTTGTTGCTCCTGCAGCAACGTCTACATGCAACACTAATCAAAATAAGGAAGAATTAGTTCTAGACTACTCGTTTTTAACTCCTTCAAAAGTCACTCCATCTATTATCCCATCTGTTCACACCACTGCAGAAAAAGTACAACAAGTTGTACCATGTCTCACAGTCCTAATACTGTGGCAGAAGACAGGTATTTGTCATGCCTTTCTCCAGCCTATAAGTCTACACTGAATCAGACAATGAGAACAGAAAGTTGGGTCCCTATATTAAATAAATTCCTTAATGTAGAGTGAAAGTCGATACTTCCTTATTTGAAAGTGAACACAGACCGATATGAGGAAGACCAATTTCAAAAGAGGACAAGTCAAATAGCCTGGAAGCGTGTTATTTCGTTTGCCATGAAGGGCTGAGACTTTTTGCACCGGCTTGCAGTAAATCCAGGTTTACTGACACAGACGAGTGCAGCAAACCATTAAGAGGAGAGGTAAAGGTCCCATCTCTGAACTCATGGATGAGTCTGCAAACTATAGCTGACAGGCAATGAAATTACTTCTGCCATCTTTTCAATGACACCTGAGCATTCTCCTTTTACAGAATCATCCAAGAGTCTGGCTGTTCTTCATGTATAACACACCTGACTAGACTCAGTGCACCAAAACTGGCCCAATTTACACAAGCAGAGACTGTGAGACGTTTCAAGATAAATTAAACACAGACGTTGCATCACAACCACAACAGAGTTGCACTTGCCATCAAACCCGGCTTTCTGGATGTTTCACTTCCATTTTCAGGACCTATGGAAAGACTGGGTGCAGAAAATGAGATCACATATACATCCGTGCTATGGTTGAGCTGCGCAGACATATATTACTCTGATATACTGTACTTCTATTCAGGAATATAGCAGAATACATTTACTCAATTACTGTATTAAAGTACCATTTTGAAGTACATGTTCTTGAGTATTTCAATTTCACGCAACTTTATATTACAATTTAAGGGAAATATCACACTTTTTCTGTCACTACATCCATATGCATTACTAAACAGCAAATTCAACTACCTTAACAGTATATAGAACAGTTCAAAATAGCTCAGACAAGAGCAGCAGCAAGATTAAATTGCTGCTTGGATCTTAGTGCATCAATAATAGTAATAATATAATAGCATTATATTTTCCTGTTTGTACTTCTGTACTTTTACTCCTGTTTGAATTCAGGAGTACTTTTATATTATTGCTACTATTTCTTGACTAAATGACCTGAATACTTCTGCAATTGCCCAGGACCACAGTTTGGAAACCTGTGACAAAATCTTTTAATCAAGCATTTATCAAAAGTTAAATCATCATAGACAAGCCTGCTGCAATCATGCCCCCATTTACCACTGTGTGCATTTCCTTTAACGCAGCTTCAAAGATGCATCATTTACTGCCTGTAAGCGAGCAGTCTTAATCCCCAGTCATACGGTTAGTTTAAAACTGTATAAATTACCTGGCTCTCTAGTGTGGACGAGGCAAAAAACAGCTGATAAACCCGGCGTTAATAATTATGGGTCAAGCATGCAACATCAAAAGCCTCTAGCCAAATAAAGGAAGAAAAAAAATTAGCTAGCAGCGTAGCCTAACGTCTACCTTGAGAAACCTACCGTTGTGCTGAAATGGGGAAGTTAACGGTGCGTCGAGTTTGTGAACTAAAACACAATTACTTCCCCACTATTTTAATTTTACATTAACTTGACGATACACTGGGCTTCATTTCGCCGGACACGTTTATGATTCATCATTATTTTCTGCCACAGAGGAACAAAAATTTAAACACTCAAAACAAGCCGAACTGAATGGCAACCGGTGGACAGTGACGGCGGTTAGTTGAAAAGACAGAAAATGGCGAGATAAAGTAGTGATTTTCTATCTTTTTCTTCTTTTTTTTTACCTTGATGCTCGTAGAGAAACACGGGAAGTCGACGTCTGGATACCACGCTCGAAGACAGCGGTACGGGCTGTAAGGAGAAGAAAAGCGATTTGCCGTTGCTGTTTCCGGGTTAGTTATTGAGCGTCATTGTGGCCGTCAGACGAGAGGGGAGTTCGGTTTGACCCACCTCTGGTCGCGGAGGGGGAAGTTATACACCTTCCTTCTCTGTCTGAATATAGACCCGCCCGGTCATTCGAGACCCGCTACTTTGTTCCTACGGTGATTTCCACCGGATTACAACTGACCTAGCCTATTAATTTAGCTCACCGCGGCTTTTATTAGGATTTATAGCCGTTAGAAGTCGTTTAGGTTGACTGTTGTTGAGCAACTTCTCCAACGGTTATTCATTCTACCGATGTGTCCCTGAGCAAGAAGCTACTATACGTAAACCTTAAACAAGCTTCAGGCTTGGATCTATGTACATTACTCTGTAAAATGTAAATGAATATGGCGGTTTTCCCTGATTAATTTAACTGCTGTTTTGATAATCTACAGTATATGGAAGAGGATTAGGGCCAAATGTGAACAATTTATTTGTGTAGGCATAAGGGGCACGTGAGTTTATTTTTATTTTTTTAGTTCTGACTTTAATCTCAGAATTCCGACATTAAACTCAGAATTCTGAGAAAAAGAAGTTTGAAGTCAGAATTCTGTGTTTAAAGTCAGAATTTTGAGGGAAAATTCTGTTTCTCAGAAGTGTGAGAGAAAAAAAATCTGAGAAAAAAGTCAGAATTCTGACTTTAATCTCAGAATTCTGACTTTTTTTTATCAGATTTTCTTTTTAAAAAAAGAGTCAGAATTCTGACATAAAATTCTGACGTTAAAGTCAGAACTCAAATAAATCTTTCACATGTGGCCCCAATCCTCTTCCGTAACAGTATGTCAGGGTATTGGGCACTGGTGTAGAAGAAACAAGATAAAAGAGCTAAACATTAGAAGTAATTACAAACACTCCTATAAAAGTGGGTTAATAGCTTATTAGGTTGGATGGCCATTCACAGAATCTGTTACTTTGCCAATTAAGTAATCAACACTTTGTTACACTGTATGTGTGAATTTTCAGAGAAACCTGAGCTAACTAACAGAGCTCCAAAAAGCTCCTCAAACATATGATAGAAGATAAAAGAGATTATCAGTCTGCTCTTGGTTAAATTTAATGTAATTGAAAGCATGATAGGAACAAAAAGGATTAGAATCTTTAAAAAAAAAATATCCTACCGTATTTTGAAACTGACCCATAATTGTTCACTCAAAGAGGGAATTAAAGGTCATTTAATAGGCTATGGTTGTGATTTCTGATGATAGTACTTGCAATACTAAAAGCAACATTTTTTTTTAATAAACTCAAATTATGATATCAGAAAAGGCTTCATTCATGGAAGTGCCAACATAAAATCTCACCTGCTTTACTGCATTAATGGTAGGGTTTCCAGGACATTAAATATATGTTATCATTTGTGAAATTAAGTAATCCAACCTCATATGTATATTTTTTTTCATTAAACTACATCTCCTGCAACAAGAGCATTATTTGTCTCATATTCAACATTAACTCCTACACCACAAGATTTAATTTAGAATTCCTGATTTTTATATTCTATATAATATGAAAACCGGAACACATTTAAACTTACACCATCAAAAGAAGCTTTCATATTATAAACGTATTGTATATACAGGAAGAGTTAAGTTATTAGGGCTCACAGTCATTGCTAAATGACCCACCTGGATGTAATTTGAGATCACTAGTGATCCATAGTGGTAGGCCTGTCTGTAACTGCCTGTTGTTGCACACCGATTAAAGATAAGCCTGAAACATTTGTGCCATTTCTTTAATCAACCTCACTGCTGTTCACAAAAATAACATTTATAAGGACTTCTTTATCTTTTTCATTGCATTTCATTGTGTTGGTGTCCAAGCTACTTCACTATTTAACACTGTCAAATATTCTGCAAACTTTACTTCTTAGACATCTGCCACCAATTAAGCTTGATTAAGCAGCACACCTGTCTTCAATGTGTCCTGCATGGCCAAGTGGAGCTTATAAAGTCACTCCCTAGCAGCAATTCAGATCCATTTGATAGAACAACATAGAGGACAGAACGTGGTTATTTAATCTCAGGAAGCTTACAGTTAACACGTTTGGTCAGCAAAACCCACCTTCAACAATGGGAAAGGAGAAGACTCATATAAATGTGGTGATTATTGGTCATGTCGACAGTGGGAAGTCGACCACCACCGGCCACCTGGTCTACAAATGTGGGGGCATTGACCAGAGAAGACTGGAGAAGTTTGAGAAAACTGCAGCACAGGTGAGGAAGAAAAACCTGCAATAAAACACTCCAAACTGCTGTTTTAAGACTTATTTTATCTGCTTTTTACAGATGGGGAAGAGTTCCTTCAAATTCGCCTGGGTGTTGGACAAGTTGAAGGCTGAGCGGGAGCGAGGAATCACCATTGATATCTCACTGCTGAAATTTATCACCCAAAAATACACCATGACTATAATTGATGCTCCTGGCCACCGTGACTTCATTAAAAACATGATAACAGGGACTTCACAGGTAAGAAGCATAGAAGTGTCACATTTCTGTATGCATGAGCTCCTTTGTTTTTCACCTATAATTTAATTTCAGGCCGACGTTGCCCTCCTGGTGGTCTCTGCAGCTAAAGGGGAGTATGAGGCCGGTGTGTCGAGAAGTGGTCAGACCAGAGAGCACGCTTTACTGGCTTACACTCTGGGTGTCAAGCAGATCATAGTCTGTGTGAACAAGATGGATCTGACTGAACCGCCTTACAGCCAGAAACGCTTTGACGAAGTGGTGCGAGGCGTGAGCGGCTTCCTCAAAAAGATTGGCTACGACCCAACGACTGTCCCCTTTGTTCCGATTTCTGGCTGGACTGGAGAGAACATGATCACTGCAACTCAGAAGGTAATGATGATGATTTTTTTTTTTAAAGTATCGTTAAGGACATGTTAACGCCTTGAACAACAGTGATGTCTCTTCTGCAGATGCCCTGGTTCCAAGGCTGGAAAGCCAGACGAAGGGAAGGGAATGCAAGTGGAAAAACTCTACTAGAAGTCCTGGACTCCATTCAACCACCAGTGCGCACAGTCAACAAGCCCTTACGATTACCTCTGCAGGATGTCTACAAAATTGGAGGTTAGAAATGGTGCTCAAAGTTGATTTTTGATGAGTTTTTTATTTGCAAACCTGTGAACTCAATTGGCTCCAATCAAGAAAATGAGGTACAGGTGTGCAGCAGAAGCGCTACAGTGCTTGAAGCACAGATGCAATGCTTGTTGGCTGCCTTTAAACTTATATTTTAACAACTGAAGTTCACTTGAAATGTTTGTTCATCCTTTCAGGAATTGGGACAGTGCCAGTGGGTAAGATTGAAAGTGGCGTCCTCAAACCTGGCATGACCCTGATGTTCTCCCCTGCCAAGCTCACTGCTGAGGTAAAGTCCATCGAGATGCACCACCAGGGGCTGGAAACGGCTCTGCCAGGACACAATGTTGGCTTCAACATTAAGAACGTGGCTGTCAAGAACCTGCGGCGGGGGGATGTGGCTGGCAACGCCCAGCAAGATCCTCCATCAGACGTCAGCAGCTTTGAAGCTCAGGTTGGTTCAAAGCAGTGAAAAATTAACCTTAAATGTGTCCACTATTCTGATTATTTTCCTTATCTTTAGGTGATCATCCTGAACCATCCGGGAAAGGTCAAAGCGGGCTACTCTCCAGTCCTGGACTGCCACACCACCCATGTGACTTGTCGCTTTGCTGAGCTGAGGGAGAAGCTTGACCGCCGCACGGGCAAGAAACTTGAGGACCAGCCGCAGATACTGATGTCTGGAGACGCTGCTACTGTCAAGCTGGTTCCCATCAAGCCAATGTGTGTGGAGAGCTTCTTCACATACCCTCCCTTAGGTATGTCAGCAATCCACTTGTGTCTTAATTAACCAAATCTCACCATCTTGACTACTGCAGTGTTTTACAATTAACTTTGTTGTGCTTCCCAGGACGCTTTGCTGCAAGAGACCTGAAGCAGACGGTTGCTGTAGGTGTCATCAAGTCGGTGGAGAAGGACAAGGGGTCAAAACTTAAAGCCCAAGTGTGTAAATAAGTTGGTTTTTTTTGTTTTACCAGTATTCTGGTATGATTGCTTTGAACAATTTAATTTTGTAAGATGCAATTTGTGTTTTCACACAAAGTATTTATGTTGGAAAAGATTATTCCTGTGTTAAATGTTAAATCCAAAAGAAGCTGTAGAATTGGATGGTGTACTTTGTTTGCAATGTGAATTGACAAAATAAATAAGAATTATTTGGAGAAGAACTTTGTCTTGAGTTTTTAAATGTTGCAGTTATTGTACACACTGGAAATACTTTAAATGTGTCTTTGAAAGTTGGTTAAACCTCTAAGCTAAAATATTTGAAACCAGAGTAACTGTTCAGTTTCTCCCTTTTTGGGAAATGAGAACATGCAACTCCAACTTTGGAAATGTTAACAGTATTTTTTGGATGGGTTAATCAACATAACATTGATTGGTGAGCTTTTAGATGTACTGTTTGGATTTGTTACAGCTGGGCACCCTAGGCTAGCTGTATTGCCATTTCTAGTGTTTGTGCTAAGCTAACAGACGCTGGCTGTAGCCTTGTATTAAAATGACATGCAGTGGCAAAGTCTTCAAATTTACTTGGCAACAAGTAGCATTGGCAACAAACTTCATGGGCTAAATTACTTATTCAGAATGGCCCCCCGTCAGTGTTGCCGTGATCATCTCATAGCCCATTTCATATACTGTTGGGTAGTTTAATTTATAACGTTAATAATAAATTGACTGAAAAGTAACCAGTAAGTGGCTGTTAATTGTGGACTAAACTCATATTTCCATTTAAGATTTACTGTTTATAAAGTAGCATGAAATTAAAATACACAAGTACGCCAGCTCAAAATTATAACTTAATTGAACTTGTTTACAATCCACCACTGCTTGGACTAGGTAATATTTAACAGATGGACGAGTGGTATTGATCTGGGAATCCTCCAGAATGTGAATAAGCACATTTCTTAAAACCTATTCCTTTCAAGTCTAACAGTGCTTTCAATAAGCTGCTTAGAAATGCATTTTCCCCTCTAATGCTAGAGTTTTTGAAATTCCAACAGATCTGGAAACCACATCACAAATGCTACAAATCAAAAGAGCAGACTCACTGTGTTGAAGTACAGCACTTTTAATGATACAATGGGTTGATAGGGGTTTGTTCCTTAACATTGGGAGAACTGCAAGTCAGTGAGGACTGGGTGAAAATACATTGGCTGTCCAGCCTTTTACAAAGTCCACTTCTAAAATACATCTCTGGCTCACAGGTAAACCTGGAAATGTACTGAATCCAGTAACATGGAATGATATTACATGACTCAAACTTAAAAAAAAATAAAAATTTCAAGCTCATGAGGTTTTACAAGACACTGAATTGTGAACACAGGTTAATGTGAAACATCTAGCCTGTCAGAAAATCAAGTTATTGCTAAGATGTCCTCTTGAGTTTCCTGTACTTGTCATTAATAGTGGCTTTAAATACAGGATACCCTCTATGTGTCGTCCTGCTTGATTAATAGTGGCTCTTCAAACCCTGAGGTGAGCGTCTTTGAATGCAGCACTCCACTCAATTCCAGTCATTGTTACACCATGCACAGAAATGGTCAAAGGACTGTGGAGATGGCGTCGAGTTCACACACAGAGCATACATACAGTGAACAGTGTAACAAGGAGTAAATTAGTGACCTACAGTGAACCACAGGCTTTGATATTCCACCACACAGTAGCAGCAGGTTTCTATACTGTAAAACAACCATAACACACGTACACACAAAGCAAGCAAGAACAAGGAGTACATTTAATGGAATTCTTTTCATCTCGGGAAGTGGGAGACTCCTGCCTCTTCAGTCAATTATGGTGGTAAACAGGGATGCAAGACACAAATAGTGACATGACCTATTTCACATTCCATTTCTTAGTATTTGTCCTTTTTCCAGAAATATAAGCTGATAATTACTCGAAGGGCCAGTAAAATTAATACAGATAAAATTCAAACTCTACCGCCCTGATGCTTAATCCGACAGGTAGAGAGCGCAATGGTACATGTTTTGTACAATAAAACATGTATATACACTCACACACAAATATATATATTTACATACATATATACACAGTAACAGCATAAACATAGACTTTCGGTAAGTGCTAGGGTTTTGAGAGTGGCTTCGTCACAGCCGTGCTATAGGGTTAAGATAATACTGGTAAAGGAAGAATACACACATTCTTTGTACAGCATGGATGAGACATCCATGGCTCGATGAGTCTTCTTGGGTTTCTTCTTCTTTGTTGTTTTTTTTTCTCTTTAGGACACTTGTCATGTGACAAGGGGTGTTATGATAGCTATTTACAGGGCCTCCCAGTGCAGGGAGAGGCGTAGTGCAAGTGTTTCTGGCTGTCAGTCACTCAGGATGTGCACAAAAGACATGGGGAACACCCCTTTTCTTTCCGGATCTCCTTCAATGTGCCCGATCTGGAAGCATAAAGGGGGAAGAGAGCATGTGAGGAGAAAGAGCATAATGTAGCATTCAGTGTTAGCCAGCATGGTTCAGAAATTAGTATTCCTGGCGACGAAAAGGTGGAACGCGGCAAAATGTGGACTCACCCACCACTCCTGGTCCTCTTCTCCTGTAACTATGATCACCTCTCCTTCGACGAAAGTCAGTTCGTCGTCATTGTCAGCCTGGCAGTCATAGATCGTCTTCACCCGGCGGGCTTTGCTCTTACCCTGGACACACAAATAGCAAATCTCTTATCTTGGCAAACAAAAACTTATCCCAGGTTTTTTTTTTTAAACTCATAGTGTCCAGAATTTATATAAAGAGACAAAAATGCCTCGAAATTACATTAAAGTTGTGCAAAGTCTCTGCTCTCTTTGTGACATCCAGATTCAGGAAATATCTATAAAATCGAAATGGTTGGGTGGTTCATGTCCATGCATAAGTGGGAATACCAGTGTACACATAAGAGGCTATGAACAGTTTGTTTGTCTTGTATTTTCAGTGAGAAAATGGGGAAAATGTAATCTTAAAACAAGTGTATAACGTGAAGCTGTAGAAATAACTGGCAGCCAAAGAAATATACTCTTAAAGATCATTTACTTAAAAAGGTTAAGAAGCAAAGCCTATTTAACAAGTGAATAATTATTCTGGATCAGCTTTTAAAGTAAGAAGAAATGTAAAAATCACATTCATACCGTGTTGATCTTCCTCGGGAGGGGTACTGGTGTCTCTGCAGTCCCTGCTGGGGTCCCATTGGTGTCTTCAGCAGCTGGTTGGGAGGGGGTCCCTATATTTGCTTGCTGATTAGGTGACGGTGAGTCTAGAGGCTGAGGCTGAGGCTGCGGTTGAGTTTGAGGTGGAGGTGGAGGTTGCGTTTGAGGTCTTTGCACCGTCTCTCCGGGAGGCGGCCTGGGAGCGGACTCGGCTGTTCCTGGTTTGGGGGGGATGTCTGCCAGGTGAGGCTTGGGAGGCAGGTCTTTGAGCTGGGGTTTGGGTGGCAGGTCTCCGAGCTGAGGTTTAGGAGGGAGGTCGGAGAGCTGCGGCTTTGGAGGAAGTTCTCCAGGTTTAGGAGGGAGTTCAGACGGCTGCGGTTTGGGGGGCAGGTCTCCCAGCTGAGGCCTGTCTGCCAGAGGAGTCTTCTGCAGGGTGTCGGTTGCTGGAGGTGACTTCTGGAAGACCTCTGGAGGCTGGCTGGGCTTATCCATAGACGGGTGGTGTATGGTGTCAATTTTCCGCAAAGCCACTAGAGAGAACAGCATACACTTAATACATTTTTGATTCAACAGCTTATATTCAAATGAAAACTGGACCGAAACTGTACCTTTTTGAGGTAGTTTGGGAAGAACCCTTGGACCAAGTGTAGACTTCGTGTTGCTTGAAGTACTGCTGCGAAAAAGATTGTCACATGAGGTTAAATGAAAAAAAAAAACAGAATCTAAGAAGATGCTTGGACATCATCAGCTGGAATTAATTTTATTATAGCGAGTGATGCAATAAATTTGAAGGCAGTCAAGCTTTAAATTTCACCGTGGTCTTAATTTTTTTGGTACCTTTGCTGCTGAGGAATTCCTTCAAACTTGTTAGAAACAGGAGACATCTTGCTGACAGGAGGAGGGGTGGAGTCACTTCCTAGAATATTGACATTGATGTATGACAAACAGATTATTCAACACCAGAACCGAGGGATTAATTTGATATAAATGTGGAAATAAATTAACATGCTGTAATGGTTTTTTGTAAAAACAATGAGGGAGGCGTCCTCTGGCTGAGCTTTCCATACGCCGGTGTTGTTTGGAAACTGAGGCTGTGCAATAAAGTGTCATCTTTTAAATTAGTGGGTGTTACTGTATGAGTGAAACACAATGCACAAAACACCAGAGAGGACAAATGATAAAAGTGGAATAACAGTAAAATTATTCCCATAAAACATACAAGGGACACAAGATTGCAGGTAAGATGACTTGAGGTGCGTCTTTTGTCTCCAAGTGGTGGTTTTACTGTTTTTCTAACTAACCCGGAGTGAGGCAAACTCATGGATGTTTCTGTGCAGTTTGAAAGTATGTTGATCGGTGAACACAGAGTACAAGTAGCAAAATGCATCCTTTCTGATGGTGCCTTCATGACACATTGAAGTTTACTGTATTTATCAGTTTCTCACTTGTCATTGATTCATTTCGACTTGGCATGTTCATCATTCCAGGCAATTACACCCAAATTTAACAGATATAGTGCGTTAAAGACAATGCACAGAATTTTAACCCTCACATGAACACATTTTAAGATGCCACATGTCAAGCTGATGGTTTAATACTTTGAAAACATGAAAATATACTTGAAAAACATGTTTACAGGCTGATAAACAATCTTGGCAATTGTATGTCGCTGTAAATTATCTGCAATACTCATAGGCATTAACCCAACACGGCTGTGTATTTTAGAAACATGTAAATAAATGGAATGTGGAGTGGAAATATAATATAATATAAAAAATAATCAATTTTGTAGAATTTTAATTGCATGTTGCTACTACTGAAATGACAGAATCAACTAAAAAATTAATCAGCAACTATTTTTATAATTAATTGTTTAAGTCACCTGTCAAGCAAAAATTCCTAGGATTCTCTAATTCCAGCTTTTCAAGTGTGAGGATTAAAGATGTCTAAAAATTGTCACCTTGGACTTTAAATAACTTATTTTATCAAACAAAAACCAAAAAAAGCAGATTAATCCAAACTAAAAATAATTGTTGGTTGCAGCCCTACACATATCCAGGCTGAGATTGCCATTCAACATACCTTTGAGCTGCACACAGAGACATATAAAAGCATCTAGTACTTTAAAAAACCTTCTCTAAATCATCTGAACATGAAAATTAATTCTTAAGCTTTGGAACATTTGATAAAATAGTCTTAAATCAAGGTTCCTTTACAAGCTTTTTCTGGACATTTAAACCTCATCTCTCATTGTTTGGTTCAATCGGTCACGTCTTAAAAAAGCTTGTAAGTGGACGTTGAGTTCAGACAATCTTGTTTAAATCTCTGAACACATTTTTCTATTTTAATGCAGGGCTATTAAAGTAACCCTGCAATTTTGGACGATCATAATATTCAAGCTTCAGTTCAAGCTGGAGTCATGCCTGAGCGAAACCAGCCCTACTGTTTACACGTGTGCGTCTGCGTCTCACCCCCAGTTAAGCCCCCTTTACTGTGTGGACTGTGAGAGAGCGGGCTGGGTGGGTCAGACAGGGTGCGTTTGTGTCCAGGAGGTGGGGGCGGAGGCCTCTTCTTGGACAGGGTGGAGCTGCCTCCTGGTGTGAGTGTAGAGGGAGGGCCGGATGGGGTAGGAGCTGGAGGAGCGATACATAAAACACATGAGGTGATGAGGCTCCCCATTAAAAAAAGTCACTCTGTTAAACCTAAAACCCAGAAGGAGAGGATAATGAAGTGTGGAGAGGAGAGGAGGAGCTGAGAGGTGGTGTTTATACTGTCAGGAACAAGTTTTTACAGGACAACATGAGGAGACACATTAATGCAAGAAAAACAAGATTCTGTCTGAACAAATATATAACAGAAATGTCTGGGCGGGAATGCAAAATAATGAAAAGTAAATTTGGGGTGTGGGCTCATTTGTTTCTAAATATGCCTGTTTGTATCTGTTGAGACTCCAAAGCACTCACTGGTCACTAGTAAAGAGAAAATGAAAGCAGCTAATAGAGAGCTCAGCCAGAGAGGAATCAGCTGTGGTTAAAAGTTTACAGCTCAAGGATGGTGGGATATGATTCTAGATGAAAAATCACATAGGCAAGAAATATTAATGCCGACATGGTCCCATTGTTTACTTAAAAAAAAACACACCACCACACTGTGAATCTGAGCTGTAAAGGAAGAAACAACTGAGGGATAACTGTATATGGGGCACACAGCTGCGTAAAGGGGGGAGAACATAAAAAACAGGATATTCACTGATGTATGGTCGAGTGCCAGCCAGTGTGGCGTAGTGCGAATGAGAGCCAAGGAATGCCAAGTGTGGAGCTGAAAGAATAGAGAAACAAAAAAAGAGAAAGAAAAGAGAGCGAGATGAGGAGTGTGGGAGAGAATCTACAGTATGTCAAGTCTTTAAAAAAAAAGAGCTGCTCCCACACACTATAAAATAACAAGATGAAATCTTATCAGTGGCAAGCAAAGAGAGAGGGAGAGAGAGAAAAAAAAGAGGAAACATGGCGCGAAAGCTGGCCCCCAGGGGCGAGCTCTTCAGCACCCACTGAGAGAGAGAGAGAGAGCGAGAGCGCTGCGCTGCTAATCTGGAGCCTCTGAAGAGTTAGCATGTTATTCTATATGTAGCCTCTTATTCAGGCTTTTAATCTTAATTTTGCATGAATCAAGCTTAAAAACTCCACTTGTTTCCAGTGCTATTTTCATCATTTAAAGGCATAATATCCAGGATTATCATAAAAAACAAAAACATATAGACTCAGAGAAATCCCTCTCAATTATCACATATGGCCCACTAGATGTGTGTGGCGGTGTATTTATCTGCCCTCTGCCTGTATTTTCTTAGTATTTGGCCGTGTTTGGGACGTTTGGGACAGGAACTAAACTCAGGGACTGTTTGAGGGTCTGAAACTACATTCAGATCCTAGTTCCGCCGAAAGAAAGGCAGGTTGAGTTCCTGAATTCCTTAAAAGGTGTCATGATGAGTTTTTGCGGTGGAAAAGAGCTAGCTGACCGTTAGCTAAACCCCTAGATAGCAACTGTCCGACTTTGCATGGGGCGGTAGTGGCGATACTTTGTCAGGTGGTGTCAAAAGCAAAACTGTAAATAAATTGATTAAAGTGCTAACATTAGCTTATTAGCTATTTATTATACTGCACCATAATGCTAGGACTCACAAGCTTTCTCAAGGCGGTTTCTTTATTTCCACTTCTTCCTAATGTCTCCTCGAATTATGCTAATTTTTGTTCCTGAGAAATGCAGTTTTAGCCTCAAGTCTTTTAGCATTTAAAGTATCAAGTATCAAGTATGAAGCCATCATGTGCAAATGGTTTAAGACCATTTTACAGGGTTCTCTTTTTAAAGTTAGTCAGCTAAAGACATTGAACTGCTGGAGATGGAATAAGTGTTAATTAGCTAGCGACAGTTGTCATTTCAGCCGGTTGTCACATAGAAATGAGAAGCCACATGTGCTAGAACGGCGAGCTTGACCGGCGTAGCAACTGTAAACGACGGCTTAGCTGAAAGCGTGTTCATTTGCACTGGAAACAGGTGGAATTTCACACCTCTTGTTTTAAGAAAAATAAGATTTAAATGCTCAAATGCTGGATTAAAATGACTTGCTGAGATGGATGTCTTGCAGCGTGAGCTTTTGCAACCATGTAATAAAGCAGTGAGTGTTAGTGTTTTAAGCCCCTCCACAGAGGGAGGAATGTTATTTTTAATTCTAATAATGCAGAGACAGCACGCCCACAGTATGCCGTGTGTATATTGTGTCGAGGCTAATGATGAAGTGTGTATCCAGCTTCCCTTTCACACTGCTGACTACCCATCACCGCCCTGCCCTCTCTTGCAGTGATGTTTTCCTAAAGGTTTACTCTGTAAGCAGTCTTAATGACACCTGCATCCCGCCCTCTGATCTGTTGACAAATTGCATTCCACTGCAGGGTGTATAAATGTGTGTGTGTGTGTGTGTGTTTGTGTGTACTGACTGACAGCGCAAGGAAGAAATGTTACAGAAACGTGATTACGAAGCATTTCTCTGCACCTAATCCTTTCCTGGATATAATCAAACATTAACAGACACAATTAAGTAATCTTCCCTCTACAGTAATCAGACACAGTAACGCTCCCAGACTTTAGACCATCTGTATTACATGCTGACATATGCAAAATAGGTATTAGCTGGACATAATCTCCTGATTTTACTGGCTGTCATGGTTAGAGGTTAGAGACGGCTAAAACTGTGAATGTCGTCCGAAAAATGGATGCAGGCTCAAAAGCACTTGGAGCAGGCAGGTCTGACCTTTGCCCTGGTTCCTTGGTGGCAGCGGCGGGCCGTCGGCCACGGGGGAGGAGGTGAGATCGGTGGAGGCGCTGTACATCTGGTTGGTGAAGGCGCTGTAGGACAGACGCTGCTGTTTGTCCCTTTGGCTGATGAAGCCTGGCAAGGAGAGCTTGTCATGGGGGGAGAGGCTGGAGGAGTGGCAGAAGCTCTGAGGCCTCGGGGAGCGGTCCTTCTTGATGGGACTGGGCTGAAGAGGGACATGAGACAGCTGATACAGAGCCGAAAGTTGAGGAATAAGTCTTCAAATTGTTTGACATTTACACAAATACACTTCGTTGAGTTTGAGGAGAAGATCAGTTCTTTAAGTCTGTCAAAGCCAGGCTTGTTGATGCTTTAACACATCTTAATATGACATCTTATTTTGCCCAGTTGCCACATTATTCATATTATATTATTATTATTCTTTATCATTTCCATGAAAAAAAAAAGTCAAAAAAGGTCCCTTACATGAGTCACAAGAAATAAGAAAAGTGAAAATAAAATAATAATTTAAATTACAGAAACATAATTATGGCCATATTATGAAGATAATAACAATGTTTTTGTTCTTAGTTTATTTATCACAACATAAAAAAAGTTCAATGTTGATTAAAAATGCAGGTATATTTATAGAGGCTGAGGAACACTGCTGGGTCACACCTGAACAGTGTTAGCAGTTTTTCATGATCAGTTTCAATAGCACCATACAGGGCATTTTGAAAATATGAATGAATTCAAGCTCTGCTCGAACCTTATCGTCAAGGTCGTCATCGCTCTCGTCCATCTCCTCCAGTCTGAGGCTCCACTCGTACTCCACATGGATGTGAGGGTTGAACTTTCCCTCGGCGGCCTGCACAAGCTGACACACACACACACACACACACACACACACACACACACACACACACACACACACACACACACACACACACAC
>JBBPCS010000002.1:7381284-7406325 GCA_037974645.1 Hollardia meadi
ACACACACACACACACACACACACACACACACACACACACACACACACACACACACACACACATACACACACACATTTTCACAATGCAATGAACAGATGCGAGCTGGTGATAAGTCACAGAGTGCATGTTGAGCATGATGAGTTGATGCATGGTGACCTCTATAGCTGGTTAATGCTAAAGCTGCAAAGCCGTGTCTTATATAGGGAGATCCTGGGAGAATATTAAATGAGATGGAGCTGTCCTCTTTCTACTCAGGCCAGAGGGAACAAAGAGGGGACCTTTGAAAGTCATTACAATGACCTTTCAACCGCGTTAGTTAATTTTATGCAGGAAAGGAAACCCTGTCGGAAACAGAGCTTAAGCCCACATGTGGAACGTGAGTTACTAACTACTGAAGCCATGTACACGCGTAAAGACATGACAAATTACCTCCCCTCTCTGCAGATTGCAGGGGTCAACAGAGCGCGCGTGACTTATGTAACAACGTGATGTAATGATGTTGTTTTTGAAAGCGTAGAAATGCTTTTTTTCCCCTCAGAGCATAAAGTCCTCCCATCATTTGGTCGGTCGGTGAGCTGCTGTATGTGTATGTATGTGTGTGTGTGTGTGTGTGTGTGTTTTTGTTGACAGAGGAGAGTGCATTTGTGTGTGTGTCAAGTGTCAGAGGGTCTGAATGTCTATGCCATTCCTGAGTGCTGAGTCTTTGCTTCCTAACGTGGGGGAGGATCAGGATCAGGTTGTGTTCTGAATACTAACAACACTCACTCACACACACATACACACACGCACACATACACACACGCACACATACACAGTTTGTTGAAGGCTGCTGGGGGATTTGCGTGTAGCTTGTTCAGTTACCATCTAACTGAAGGACACCGAGTTCAAGGCTGTTGTGACATCGCAAATGAATCAAGATCAGTGTGTGGCTATAAATTAAACATTTGCCCACAGTTAAATCAGAATATGCTGAGGTGAAGGCGTTTGTCTTTTCCAGTAACAAATTGAGGGTTGACTAAGCACAAATCAGGAAGAGGGTGTATACTAACATATATATAGAAATATAAAGAGGGAGCCTCTCTGGACACACAAACAGCAGCAGTACACACCTGAAGCTCCACAGTCGCAGCAGACGTCGTTGCCTGGCATGCGCAGCACGTCTTCGATGATGGCTTTGGTCAGGTCCTCTAAACCGTCCTCGCCGCCGCTGCTCTGCTCACCGCGAAACGCCATGTTTAACGCCTCCTCCTTACTGTTGGTCAGCACCGATATCCAACTGCACGGAGAGAAGTAATAAGACATTCTATTTATAATGCATTTTAATGCACAGTTGCAGAGCTTTTTCTTACTGGAGAGATACAAACAAGATGAAAACACCACCAGATATAAAATAAGAGAAAAATATATAGCTGCTGCTGCTGCCCTAATCTGATTATTTTATTATTATTATTATTTTATCAGTTCATTCGATTGCTTATTTTGTATGACCAACAGTTTGGGGGGGTTTTTCCCCCTGAAAAATTACTTGAACAATAAATCGCTTATATAAATATTTTGCAATTCTTTTCCTGGCGGTCAACTAATCATTGCTCAAGAAGAAATATAAATAAATCACAACAAAATGTAAATTGTAGCTACGAAACAGTTAGATGATGATTTCCAACAAGCCCAAGACCTCATCACTTCATGTCATTATAGGCTGGAAAGGACAAAAGTCTATTGTCTGGCTGTATACTTAATTACACACATATGATGCATGCAGTAATAGACTGTTAGTCAAATATGGGGGGCAATAAACTTAGAACTTCTTTCTATATATTCTGAGATCTTAATGATTGCATTACTTCCCATTACTACACTCCCAAAGAAACGTCTTCATTTTTGATTAATTTCCTCCACACTGTTATTTGTGCTGGTAAATTTATTTACTTAGAAATCACACACAGATACAACATACACACACTCACATACTACAACACTGTGGTCATTAAGAATCACACAGACAGGAAACACTGTAGCTGCCTTTCAAAGATGGCCTCCTGCAGTTCATTACATGACACAATTTGCTCCTGCAGCCTACCCACTGAACTGGCCCTTACACACACACGCACGCACGCGCGCGCGCGCACACACACACACACACACACTGGGCTTTATGAGCCTGACGTCAGCACTTCCTCTGTCATTGTCACTCAACCCTGTCGGCTAAGGTGGAAGCCAGACAGGGAGTGGGCACATAAACCGAGACTGTGTGAGTCTGTCAATTTATCTGTATGAGTGAAAAACCAAGATAATTTAAATCCATAGATGTGTATGTGCACAAATGCAGAGTCAAGGCATTTTTGTGTTTACTCTCGCATTAAAAATGTGCTCCTAGCCTAATTGAGGGGGAGCGTGATTGCACCAAGCAGGAGCCCTATGGAATACTAAATATTTCATGGAAAATCCCATGAAGATGCTGCAGCTAGAAGTGCGTGACAGAAGCGGCAGTGAGGAGCAGCAAGCTGGATCCCAAAGGACAACATGTACGTGGAGATGCTGAGTGTTCGAGCAGCACTGACTGAACAGAGTGGCACAACCACAGCAAAGCAGAGCAGAGTAAGGACATGAAAAACCCAGAACAAATGTGCCCCCAAATCAAAGAGTGTTTTCAGAGTGTTTTAGTCAAGACATGCTCCAGAAGATTTTGTTTTGTTTTGACGTGTTTCAGTGTGTTTCTGAGAGTTCTGCCTCGAGATGAATCAGAGGGCTTTTTTTGTTATGTCTGAAATCTTGACTCATGAATTTAAAGAAAAAACAAACATTATAACCAGGATTATCCAGCTATAAAAGAACAAATGTCAATATTAGCTTCATTTTTAATCAGCATTATCCCTAATTAACAAAATATGCAAAATATTCATCTCTGATCTTCAAACAAGTCAATTAATTCTACTATCTTCTTACCTCCTGCATATATTTAAATAGGTAAAGTCCCCTACATCTGATATTCTTTCAACAATGGGAAAACCTCTAGACCCCCCGAGATTTTTTGTTTCATTTTCAAACTTGTAGTCTTCCGGTCAAACAACATAGTTGGGAGAAACAGAGTGAGACACTTACAGCTTTCCCAATAAACTTAAATTTTGCAAGAATCATTTGAAACACTGAGTCCGACCAGTGAACACACAAGTAAACACAGAAATTAGCCCCCTGGATTATCAATTTTGCTAACTGCACTGGGGAAACAAGCAAACAAGCCAAGCTAGCTGTTTGGTTGGCCAACTACCAAACTATTTATCTGCAGTAATCACAAACAAACCAAATGTATTGTCTCATATAACACATATCATGGTTTTACCCCTACAGACGCAAACAGAATAACCACTTTAGAACAGATATTTGTTTATGTACGACTACTTATTTTTCATTTGTAGATGTTTACTTTTGTAGTAGGTGTGAAAATCTTAGTTCAAAATTTAGCACATCCACTAAAAGTCTACAGTAAACGTAATGATGGCGTGTGATAATTTAATAAAACATTTGTTGAATTACTACTATTATAGGGCTCTATGTCCTAAGTGACCTGAATTACTGCAGACCACAAATCCCACTGCTATCCTCGCTGCCAAGCGCTCTCAGCAGTCCCTCTGCACAAAGCAAAAATACTTCCTGTCTTCAAGTGTGAAAATGACACGACTAACCAACCCGCCATTAATAAAAACCATTAGAACTGCCGTGCAGCAGTGAGTCAGGACCAGAAAATACAGGAAGATCCATCAGCAGAAATGTCTGGACGACAATGATCACTAAACCCTGAAATCATGTCTCTAATTGTGGTGGCTTCACACATGACAAATATATAATATCCTCTCAGCAGAACAGCCCAGACCATAACAATTTAAAACTTATTAAATGATTAATTTCTTTAAAATCACGTGTCTCTAATCCAGTGTTTCTCAGTCCAGGTCCTGGGGAAGTTTTAAACTTTAGATGTTTGCTGGAGCCCCACCATCAGGACTATTAGCACACAAAGTCAGCTGAGGAAATGTGTGCAAAGTTTGGTTAATTTTTACCCACGGGAAGGCACATTTCATGGTAAGAAGATGACGACGAAGAAGACAAAGAAGAAGACGATGACGATAAATGGCAATTCCAAGAGGTCACACACTAATATCTATCTCATTCTCTGGATTTGGGTAAAGATATGTTATCTTACAGTGGGACAGGTAAACTCATAAACCTTACAAAATAATGATGAATGCTCTTTTTATTGTTGTCAGAAAAAAGCAGAACTCATTTATTCACTCATTACTCACATGACAAACTCTTGTTCATCTTCAGCCTGGAAATGATATGTCCGGTTGTCTGCGAATCACAGAAACAAAGACATTAAGTCGGCAAATGTCTTTAATTTTATAATACTTGAAGTAACAGACAGTCTACAGTATGTTTTCAAATATATCTGTGTGATACCTGTTGGACAAACAGTCCAAAAACAACCTGTTATACAACAAAGTATGTTTTATTCTTCTACAGATTTGTTTTCCTTGATGTGTATAAGAGGCAGGAACATGTGTATGACTAAGCTATTCTGATATGCAGTGAAATGTAAAGCATGCGTGTGTAAAACCTACGAGAAATCAGATCAAAGCACTTCCTGTCCTCAGCACTGGGCTTGACCTGGCAGGTGAGCAGGTTGAGTTTGACCGGCTGCCGATTGGACTGTAAGCAACAAAGCAGATTGAGGATCACAAAGCCAGACAGAAATTATACAATCAGGAACAAGTTGAGGAACGAGATGAACTCAGGACTCTTAAACTGGACTGTGCTGGCTGGGCTGTGTGCTGTAATAATGGGTCCAGTTGGCACATGAACACTGAGCATTGTCTCCTGCCAGCGCCGGGCAGAGGAGGGGCCAAGGCACGTGCTAATGAAATGCTAACAGGCTGTGATGAGCCTTGGAGCTTGGCTGGCCTGCTGGCACCCCGCCATGTCAACTAGAGTCACCTAGAGTTCAGCTGCCACACGAACTGAAGAAAGGAGAAGTTGGAGTGGCGGTAAAATGCCTCCCGACAGAAATGATTACAAGCTCTCGCACAACTACGACTCAGTTTACCGGAGTAGACAGTTTTGTACCCGCAGCTCTCAAGAGAACAAAGAGAAAACTTTAATATCACATCTGAGACAACCACTTCCTCTGAGCTTCTTCCAGCAGAAAGAAATTATGTCAGCATGTCTGAGGTGGAGGCTGTGTGAAACTTCAAATCATGCTCACACCCTGCCAACTTTATCAGGTTTACCATCCTCTTCCTCAACTGTGGATAATACTAAAATCACATTTACATGAATACAAGGCACATGTTGCACCAGACGGTACCGAACTTCTAAATATAAACTGGAAACTGGTGTAAAATTAAAAGGACAAAAAAGCCATGCTGCTAGTGTGGCTAAAAACTAAATTTAAGTCTTTTTAAAATATGCCTTTAGATGTAAAACAATCCTACATTTTGAATTTATGATCATTTAAGACACACAAAATGTGTATTTGACACCTATAGCTGGAAATACCTTGGTCTTTTAAAAAATATAATTCACTGTAGATTAAATATTAGTTTATTTTTGGAGTCCTGTGATGAACTGGCGATTTGTCCAGGGCGTACCCTGGCTCCCACCCAATGTCAGCTGGGATAGGCTCCAGCCCCCCGTGACCCTGCAGAGGATGAGCGGTGATAGATAGGGCAAATAATAACTAGACTAGATTCTGCACCATCAGAGGCGAGGAAACTACAGCTCTTTATTTAATTGTTAAAGCGGCAACAATTTAATCTGACAAGGATCTTCCTCAGATCTACAAATCTGAATGCGACGTTTCCTAATTTTTGTCACCAATTGGCTTTACTGATTATCTGTGCGCGATGAGACACCTGCCACTGCTCTGCCACTATTAGCTGAACTTCCTGATTGTGCTAAGCTCCTCCGTCCAGCAGCTCTCTTTGTTCAAGGCTCAGTAGGAGGTTGGGGCTCAAATGACAGACAGTGTTACAGAATTAATCAGATTTTTTTTAAAATTCAGGTTTTAGATTCCACACTGGAGAGAAAATGTCACCCTGCAGCTGCACAAGAGTGCATATGGCGCTACGGACGGGCCAAACGTGTACAGTAACGCTCACACTCGCTCCGAGATGAGTCACCGAGGCGCAGCAGGCCGAGGGGGGAGGGGCGAGAAGAAGAGGAGGAGCAGTTGCCATGACAACCCATTTATGTCAATTCTACTCCAGCCTCCAGATTGAGAAAGCCCAACACATCCTCCCCGCATGATGTTCTCCCTTTGATCCGCACAGTCACTTTTGGAGGTCAGGGTGTTTGTATCAGTGTGTGTGTGTGAGAACATTGGCCTTATACTCACTGTGGCATGAGAGATGGTGAGCATGCCCCCCTTCACTGAGCACTGCCTCCTCTGCCACACCTTCCTCAGCCTGTAAAGAGGGTGGGGGGCATTAACAAAAGGAAATGTCTTTCTTTCTCCTCTGTGTGCATTTTTAAATAATGGCTGTGTTAGCAGCTTACCCATCACTCTTCTTCAGCAGGTAGCCTTTCTTCTCACTGCCAAACTCCTTGTTTCCCTGCAGCTGGTGCATGCTGTAGCCACCCTGCTTACTCTGCGAGTCCTGCACAAACCCACACAACACTGTTTAACACATGGGGTGTACAGAGACGCTGCTGAAAGACATGCAGCACGGACACAAACGCACTACAAACTCATCCGGCGACATCAAAGTACAGGGTCTCTTCTCAAGACCAAAGTGAGAGTGCTAACAGGAAATTAAATCTACAAGGCATGCTCTGCAACACCTCCAGAGGGCCAAACCACTCTACTGTCAAGCAGAATAAACAGGCAGATGCCAGCATGCTCAACATGCACCAGCACTTACTCTTCTAGACTTGATTCCAGACAAGCAGAAGGCAGAAGGGGGGAGATAGAGGGGAGAGGTGTGAAAGATCAGGCTCAGGTGCAGGCGGTGAGTGTGAATAGACCGAAACCTCATGTGCTCACTCTCTACATGTAAATTCTTACCCGTGGGTGAGATTAACAAGAGAAGCTACAGAAAGTGTAAATTAAAATTTGAAAGACCGTATAGATTGTGTCATGCAGAGCAGCGGACTGAGGGTGTAAATATGTGAAAACAGACGCACAGCCACAGCAGGCTATGTGTGATGTGGTGCAAAGTCGGGGGAAGTGAGTGGTTCTCCACTGAGCAGCCAGTGAGGCACAACACTGGTCACCAGCAAAGCCTACCACACACTGGCTACCAGCATGGTACAGCACTGGGCACTCGCTCTGTGCTGCAGGAGACAAGCTCCAAACCTGGTAGTGGCCAGAGTGAGAGGAGGTGCTAAAGGTGGTAAAAATCGAAAAAAAACAAAACATATCTGCGCGCCACCTGGCTGGTACGAGTGAATCAGGTCTGCCAATGCTGTGCTTTAGCTGTATATGGATCAGTTTGGGCTGGCCTTGTTAAGAATTTCACCGGCTATAAAGTTTAAATTTGGCCCGGTGTGTCTGGGTGGGACCTGCCTACCTCCTTCTGGTCCAGCTGGAGGGAGGACTTGATCAGATCCCGCAGGGCAGTGAGCTGCTTCTTCTCCTCATCCTGAGTTTGTTTGATCTGAGGAGAACAAATGCAAGGTTGAGGAAAAGATGCACCGGCAGTTGCAGTTGGAGTTGTACTAATAAAAATGCCTCATGTAAAGACTGAAATCAACAATTTGCAAATTTCCTTTACTTTTTTGAAAATATACTTAATCTGTGCTCATTGCTTCTCTTATTTTCTAATTTAAAAGCCATCTCTCACACTAGTGTCCAAATTTAGAGTAGTGTGACTTTCCAAGGCATTAAAAAACAGTGAGAACGCACATTAAAAAGACTTTTAAAGGTTGCTGGATCATTAAACAAAGCACAGAAGTCAGACAAAAGATCCACACAGTGTACTAATAGCTCCTAACGCCTGAGGATCAAAACATTGCTGTTGTTATTGGAGCAATTAGTACATTGTGAGGATTTTTTTGTCTAACGTCTACTTTCCCAGGCATTAACCATCTTTGGATATGTGAGGTTTACTAGTTTCCAGGAATCAGTTTAGTTTTTGAATCATGACAGTTGCCGCAGATGTGCTACTTTGTCTCATAGAATAACTGCAGAAGCATTGTATTCTGCTAAATCTGCTGCTTCAGGAGAAAACACAGCAGTACTGTAAATAAATGGTGTTGAGCAGTCGTCTTTTTTTTTCAAACAACTGCTTGTGATGGAGCTATTCTGAGCACAACAGCCCAGCATGTAAACATGACACTATCATCTAATTACTACTACTCATTTACTAGCCTTTTCCAGAGCTTTAATCACATCAGTTTAATATAACATCATCTGCTGAATAAGGGATGCATGACATTGAGGAAGAAAACAAGCAAGTGGAGCTTGCGATATGATGCTTTTTTGTGAAGTAAACTTTATTGATTTAATTCAGAGAAATGTCCTGAAGATCAGCTTGAGTCTCTGCAAAATAAAAGCGAAAGTAAAAGCATTAGAAGAGATTTTTAAAAAAGGAAAAAGACGTGTTTACATTGTAGAGATCAGCCGCCAGCTTCTCGATGTACTGCTTCAGCTTATCCGCTGTCTTCAAGCCATCTTGAAAGAAACTGCAGAAGAAAGGCGCATGTGAATCTCATTGACATTAACGTGCGTTCGGAAAGAATATGAGAGGCAAGTCGGTCATTTAGCAGAATTACTGCTTTGCAAATGTCAGGTGCTACACTATGAAGGTCACACTGAGAGAGTGAGAAATGGTGCAGTTAATGTTTAATGTATAGCTCGGCTCCTTTGGCTCTTGGCACAGCAATCGTAGCTGGCCGCGTCCGCAGCAGATTTTCAGAGGTGCTTAGGACATCCTGAAATCCATTACAAATCTGTCGACGGTATACTCCTCGATGCAGGGCTGCAACAGCAAATCACCAATAATTACCTCTCGCCACCCTCCTGCCCACCACTCTCCTCTTCTTGGAACATGTCTCTGCCTTCCTCTGCTCATCACTTTCTCACTTGCTCTGTCACATATCTTCTCCTCTGCCTACTTTCTTTCAATCTGTGCAGAGGATCCCACATCTCTCCTCCCACTCCATCCAGCTCTACATGTCAACTACTGACGGCCTTGCAGAATGTCAGAGTGCATAGTTAAAGTGCTAATGCTGCAGGTAGAAAAGATTAACCTCGGTTAACTTTTTGCATATTTAGCTGTACTGTTACAAATGTATTCAGAATAATGTATTACTCAATGGTAAATTCCAGTATTTGACAACCATTATGACGACTATTTTCCACCTGTGTTGCAGAGATTTGGGAAATGTGGACTCCTGACTTGGTCTTAACAGAGATCTCTTGAATTAAGCACAGAAAGTAGTCCACTGGAAATCCCTGCACCTGTTGTAGCAAATTTCAATTTGTTTATTCTAGTGAGGAGGCTGTGAGTCACTTTTGATTTAGCTAGTGTGCCGGCTGGAGGAGTAGTGTGTATGTGTGTTTCTGAATTGTAGAAATAAAATAACAAGCAACACACCGAGCTGTTTTTATTGACTGCCTGACACAAACAAGGACATATGACTACGTCTGAAGGAAGAAGAGTTTAACGGTCACACTTGAAGGCGGGGCAAAAAGCTGGCTGTCATAGCCCCTACTGGCGGCATCACGCTGCCTCCCTGACCTCTCTCTCCCCAGACTGCTGTGGATCTCTGCATGTCTTTGTTGTCTAAATAAGACGAGGCTGACGGTGCACACTGTCGGATTATGTGTTTCAGACAATTACAAAAATTGTCAGAAGCAACGTCTCCCCCAATGCAAATATTAAAAAGGTGTCAGGAGGAGGGTATCAGATGAACTTTGTTTGAGTTATACAGAGGCGGGAGTATGCTCCAAACTAGTTCCCACAACAGGTTGTCCAACCAAATCAGAAGGTGAAAGTTTTTAGAACAGGCAAACTCAAAATGGGTGATAAGCCTCTCATCATAGAGGCGAAACGTGATAATGATTTAAATATGGGGCTAAAAAGGCATACTTTTGGACAGTCTCTCATCAAAGGCATTCATAGTGTTGCACTTGTTTGTTTCAACAAATAGTTGATTAAAAGAGTGAAAAAAAAAGAGAGATATTCAAACCCTGCCTGCTTCCTCACTTTTGTACAGCTGGCCAATTGTTAAGAAGTAAAAAGAAAATAAAAACATCAGAAATGTGTGCGATTTCAGATGATCAGACCTCAGCTGGAGCAGACAGATGCCTTAATTGCTCAATAATTGTGATGTAGTTCACGACAACAGCTGCAGGAGCTTCCAAAGGACTACTACGCTTGGATTCAAAGGAAAGTGTTTGAGATGATTGTTACTTTGGAGATTTTTGGAAAGCTGAAGGCATCTTGCCCTGATCAGAGTTGCAAGAATTCCCTGGACGTTTCCTTGGGTGAGTAAAACAATGTGGATGACAAATTACCGTCCTTAATTTGTTGAACAAAGTGGTTCAGATGGTGAAAAGGAACCCAAACTTTTTTCCTCTTTCAGGCTTTGAGGCCCACATTCCCCTCAGCTCTCCATCAATAGTGTTTATGCTTTTAATCCATCACCACTGCTGCTTTTCTATCCATCAAAGCCCAGGTTGAACAGATTATCGGGGGAGTTTATTATTTTGTCCCAGTGTTATGATAGGCCCTAGCAACACTGAGCAAAAAATTTGTCATTCTGTCACTTGCCGTGGTGGAGCTGCGGTTCTGGCATGGAAAGCGCCCACTTATTTACCCACCAAACCCCACAGCTGTCAGAACATATCTGTATGATGACCTGCACATATTTATGAGGGCTATATATACAACTGTGTGCACCCGCAAGATCTGTGAATCATACCGGAGATAGAAAATTGACATCAAGAGCCGCAAAGACGGGGAGAGGCGTAACCTTTTTCTTTGCTGTGTTTTGAAATACATTTCTCAGTGGGTGTGATGCACACAACAGATTCAGGGGGGGATTAGGGTGGTACTTACTTGCACTGTGCGTGGTAATACTTTATCAGGTTCTGGAGGAGGTCCACTCCTTTCTTGGTCTTAATCTCATTTACTTTGATCAGGTACTGCAAAGCAAAGAGAGGAGCAGAGTTCAGCCAGGAGTTGACATTCAGGGTGTGTTTAAAGGATTTTTTGGTTTAATGAGGTATAATGTGGCAGAGCTGTTACTCAGGGGGAAAAAAAGACTTCTGCTCTGCCATAGACGCTTAAGAGAACGAACACTTTGCATCATGATAATCGCATCTGGGTGCATATATGCTTTATGAAGGCTTTGATGTATGAGCCAAGACTGCCTTGACACTGTGGGAGTGGGAGACCAGACAATTCTTGTACAACAGAATACCATGTCTCTGCCTTGATCTAAATAAAGTTTCAAAAGGATGATGAGAAATATTTTACATAATTAATAAAGAGAAAAGCCTCCAGAGGAAGTGCTTTGTGAACTGCACGCTCAGTCTGGCTGTCTGAGTTTTCAAAACAAACAAGAAGTCTTCAGACGGCGCTTCCCACCAAACAAACGAATCAAAGATAATCTGAGCTAATCCCGCATCATCCCAATCCACAGGGATTTACAGGGAGAGTCACAGCTAAAGACCACTTTCAGCTCCGCAGCAAAATTTGATCTATAACACAAAAGCTTTCTGAAGCCTCTGACGTCAACGCACAGTTTCAATTTGCTCCGTATGTCACGTGTGTGGATGCACGTATGTTAGCATACGCATGAGTGCACGTGTATGTGCAAATATGTGTGTATGCATGCATGTGCAGTCCCTTTTGTCTGCCTGACAGTGCCCGCTGGATGGGAGATTATCCACATTTTGTCTGAGCCCTGTGTGGGTTCAAGGTTTTCAGAGAGCGCTGCCGCATGTGCGTGTTTGGGCTCTTTTGTGTGAATGAGCGGCATCGCTCGCACTGCTGCCGTGTCTGAGCAGAGAATAATGCAGCCTGCTGAGCGCTGCCCTTCCCCACTCCTTCACCGGCGGTGGCGTAGGATGAAAAGGGTGAGAGAGTGAGAGCATCCTGTAATCTGGTGATTGAGTAACATGGAGCGAGAAAGGGGGAGAGAGAGCGCGTGAGAGCGAGAGAGAAATGAGGTTAAGTGGGAAGAACAGATTGTACCACTGACTGCAGCCACTGTCCCACACACACACACATACACACAACAGGAGCAGCAATGCTTTTATTTCCAGCCATGATGACTGTTGATTTAGCAAATAGATGTTTGTGATTATTCGTTTTATTGGTAGAGCACCTTATAGACTAGAAAATATAGATAAATCATATAAATATATCAATTACATACGAAAAACTAGGCCAAAATAAACAAATCCTTTACAGAAAAAGTAGATATTTAATATGGAATAGATATCGGCAATATAAATAATATATGCAATTTTTACATTGTGATATGAATATTGTCTTTCTTGTAAGGCTGCATCTGACAATTAGTTGCATTAATGATTAGTCTGCCCATTTTGAATCTAAGAAATGCCAAAACAAAATGTAAAAAAAATACCTGTAACAATTTAAAATGATGAATTTGTTGGAATTTTATTTCTTCAAATTGAATTTTAACAAATACTTCCATCAATTAATTGACCGCAGTAATTGTTTAAGCTCTTATATCACAGCGGAGTAGCTGCTTATAAAAATAACCAGACAGAAATGTTTGTTTTTAACAAACCCAGCTAAGCAAATACCTGTCAAATCAAGGTAATCTGTCACATTGATGCAAAAAATAAAAATCCAATATTGCCATAAAGCAGTCCAAATTGATAGCTACAACAGCCAAATTTAACCAAAAACACCAAAGAGATATAGCTAGAATTGTCTGTATATTGTATTTTTCTTATGTATGATGACTTTTCTTCAGTGTCTCTGTGTATATCACCATATGGAACAATATTAAGGCACCATGATTAAGATTTAAACTACTGTGACCTAACAAACCTCTGTGTGAAGTGGTTTGAGAGCTCCGAGGATCAATAGCAAAGACCATAAATACATCTGCAGATTTTGAGATATCTGGCTTTTAAAACTCATTATGTCTGTCCTGAGCACTGAACTTCACTTGGCCTGAAACTGTCATATCATATATGTATAGAAACAAGCAAATCATGTTCTCATAATAGAGCCTTATATTACTTTTTTAGGCAAATTCTTCAAACCACAGAGTCATCTAACTTTAGCCTCACTGTAACTGGTTCCGTAACGAGTGGCCAAAAGCACAAAGGCCTTTTGTTTGAAGTTTTTTCCCTGGAACCGGCAACATTCAGAGGACTTGTGCAGTCACAAATCAGCATCATACTGTAGGTCAGAGCACGAACACACAAAGCTCTGCAGACGATTAGAAACGTAATCAAATCTAGACCTGAAAGAGGAAGCCAGTGCGAATGAAACGTGGGAGCTACAACTGGTTTTTTGGCATCCTGCATGAACTGGAGGCGGGCTACAAAAATGGATAATGAAGTGACTGTTGAGTCTCCTGAAATCATGAAAAGATAAAAGGTGTTTTGAGTTCAGGTTCAGACTTGTTTCAACTTTATTGCCTTAAAAAAAGGATATTGACTTTCCTAAATTGTTTTATTTTGGCAAAAAACATCGACCCAAGTTTTAACCACGAGGCAGGTTTCAAACTGTGAGACGCTGGGAGAGTTTATGAGGCAAAGATACTGCAGGAGATGACAGGGACAGGTGCATGCAGGTGTTATACAAACGATGTGAAGTTAGTTCTTGTAGTTTTGATTTTTCACCAACACAGTCAGGCAGAAGTAGAGGCTGTGACACTCAGCTCATTTTAGGTACTTAAAACCCTTAAAAGCCCGATTACAAACATACATCCACACAGAATTATAGAAAAATTACTGAACTGAGTCAAAGATTTTGTTTAGTATCAAAATAATCTGTGATAGTTGTCCATACATCTTTAGGTACAGTGCAAAGAGGAACTGCTATTAGCTAATTCAGCATACTTTCAGTGCCAAATTGCTACAATGTACCCAAACATATAGCCTAAATGAACAGGGCTCAAGTTTTAGACCAAAGCAGCTTTTTACTTCCTGTTTACATCCTTCAAAACTTTGGCTACATCGACAAAGAGTTTGATGATTGTGCTCTTAAAGTGGTTTGAACAAAGAGCTATCACTTGTTGGTGGGCTAAAAAGTGATGTTAGATGAGGGCTTTGGATGCTAGTAGATACACACAGATACCAGATTCTCATTAACTTTGGTGAATTTGCTCTTTAGTAACGTAGCTCTATAGAAGGCAACGCCACTGATTAAAGACCAAATACCCATAAAACTAATGAAATTCCCATCAACCACTGATGTACTGTGTGTAGTGCTAATAGTCAATTGTTAGCATGCTAACACGCTAAACCAAAATAATGAAAATGGTAAACATTATACGTGCTAAACATCAGCATGAGGCATGTTAGCATGCTAACATTAGCATTTAGCTCAAAGCATGGCTGTAATCTTGTTTCCATGCGTTGTATTCTTATCTGTTCCATTTGTTTAATGTTTAGCACTTCCTAGGAAACATTATATGCGATTTAATTGAGCCACACCTGGTCTGTAACATAATACTGTAAGTCTGACCACAGGTGGAAAATGTGGGCAAGGAAACACCTCTGAGTCACTGTGAGAACAGGGCAGATCAGCACGGCAGGGCAGGGCAAAGAGGACTGCAGTGGGTTTTGTAGTGAATAATTCACACAACCAAGAGCAGTGCAACAGCCATGGGTCTATTATGTAATTTGAGTAAAAAATCCTCACAGGATAAAACATTGAACAACGCGTAGGCGTCACCGCCCACCACTAGAGAGGTTTTTGGCAAAGCAGAGTGAGCTCTAACAGTTTGTTCTGATTCTCCTATGGCCACATAAAGAGCTCGCATTTGTTTTACACTTAATTCGAGCTGTCAGATTTCTTTAAGTTGAGCCTTCGAGCATTAATACAAAAAAAAAAAAGAAGGGGAAAAAAAGGATTCAAACTGTGTCACAACATGATTAAAAGAAACATGTTTACAGAACCAGAGGAACATCTGAAAACACTTACAGGCAAGCACTTTGAGTCTTTAATTCGAGGAGTTAGCTGCAAAAATATCTGACTTGTTAAGTGTTCTATTTTCGAAAATCTTATCCACTGACATACAATCAGTGTAGCAACCAGTTTCAGTCTAATGTTGAGTGAGATTGGTGCACTACATTCCTTCTTCATGAATTAATAGGTACAGCTGTATCCTTATCCCTACATGTGGTGCTGCACAAGTGTTAAAGCTATCCTATAAATTATTCAAATCATCTTAGAGAAAAAGTCAACTGAAGCTTAAAATCTGGTTTAAATGCAGCTGGTAAGGAAGACTTTACATACTGTGGGACTTTAATAGGCAGGTGTTAAAACCAAAAATAGCACTGCGTGGGTGTTGCTACAGGTAGCAATAAGAAGAGGAAATATCATCCAGGAAGAACAGTTTGGGTGATAGACCCATGAGTTTGAAGGCTTATCAGACGTTAAAACACTCCACAGTGGTTTATAATATCAACAGACAGCATTTCAGAAATCTTGAATGTTATTATGATGAAAGCGGTGCCGTAGTATCCAAGGGGTTTTGCATGCTTAGAGGGCTAAAGAAACCAGAAAATATTCACATTTCAGAAGCTGAAATCAGAGAATTTGGACATTTTTCCTTAAAAATGACTCAAAACGGTTAATCAATTGACAACCAACCAATTTATCGACCAATTTGTTGCAGTTCTACAGAATAATTCCAAAATGGAAAAGTAATTGGCCAGAAATGTGCTTGCATGTGTGGTATCCAATGATGTCAGATGACATTACACGATACATTATGCAGAGTTCAACTGTTTTACCAGACAACACTGTGTTTTTTTGGCCTTGTCTCATTGCAATGAATGAGGAGGTTGAGGCTACGTTGTTCCACTCTGTGCAAATGTTGTCTGAACACAATCTATAAAAATAAATGTGAAGGTTATTTTTGTGATTCACAATGAGTGAATCACAATGAGTGATTCATTGTGATTCACAATGAGACAGCAGCGTAAAAGATTCATACTAAGACAACTGGACGGCACACAGCGCCCTGTTTGTGGGGATTTAACTTGTGGTCTGCCTGTTACAGGACCTGGCTAATGGCTTACTGCGGAGAAGCCGACCAAAAATGTCCAAAAGCTTCATTTCACAACCCACCTCGCACATCTGGAGCTGGAAGAGACGGCGCTCCTTCTCCATCTCCTCTGCGATTTCAGCGCCGGTGATCTCCGTGCGGATCATCCCATGTTGCTTGGCATGCTCTCGTTTCTCCTTCTCGATCTTTGTACTGACACAGAGGAGAGGACAGTTACTGACTGGATGCACTGCTCTGTTTTTACAACATGCAAGCAGATTTGTGTTCTACAACATGTGCGATACTGCAACACTCCTGGAGGATATTGTTGTACATTATGAGTAGTTTCTGATCCATTATTCAGTACTCTATAATGAGCTAGATGGTGCAAATATACAGCACACTTAAATTATCCACTTACAACTTGGCCTCGTAGTCTTTCCATGCTTTGTCAAAGGGCTTCTTTATGTCCTGCAGAAACACAAGAGGACAAGCATCAGCAAACTACAAAGAGGTCACCGGGGGGACAGAGTTATTTGGATGCCTCACTCCCCTCACAATTTATGCCTTGGATGGCAAGCGAGCGACCACGCCCCTCCTTGTACCCCAAACATCAAAGGTTCATGACCCAGTTACTCGCCACTCGCCTCAAGCACAACACAGAGGCAGTGTTTGCTTCTGCCAGATTTACAGTGTGATCTTTTGAACAGAGGGCTCTCCCTGGTCTCTTCTCCCTTACACACTCACACAGAAGTTGAGAGATTAATGGAGAGCTGACGAGGCATCTATTTTCTCCGTCCCGTGGCTGAACTGGGCCATGGGGGGAAGAGTCAAAAGAAGAAGAAGAAAAAGAAACAATGCAGGAAGAGAAACTGTTTTGCAGTAAATCTTACCCCTTTCACGCCTTTCAAATCGCCCTTCAGCAGCGAGTCCAGAGTGAAGATCACATTGTGGCTGAGGCTCTGGAGCTGTAAGAGGACACAGAGGAGGGGAAAGAACGCAGGGAGTTTTAATGTAGCTGTTGTCATTCGGAAACATGGCTAACATTTCATAGCACAGTGCAGAGGCAGATCTATATTACATAAAAGCTGAGGATATTTTATATACAAATATCATGGAGAGACAAAACAAAACAATGAACTGATCTTACTAACAAGTGTTGTCTGCGTTTTTCAAGCCTGATATAGGTTATTACTTTGAGCCACAGAGCCCCATTAAAGACACATTAACAATCCATATTGCACTGGGTGACATGTTCCTGCATTACGATTAATTAAAATACAGTGTCAGTATTTTAATTAATTTTAACATACATCTATTTATCCCCAGCTGAATGTAGTAAAAACTATAGTGGCCACCTTTTAAAAAAATAAAACTATATATTTGTGACCCATTTATAAAGCAGCATTAACCTTTTTTTTCCATTTTATTTTCTTCTTCTTATTATTTTGGGTATTATTGCCTTATAAAATCGTTATGGCCACCTGATAGATCTAAGGGAACTGTCTGGCTCTCTAACTGTTAAATGCTATGTGTACCAGCTAGCAGGAAAAGGAAGGGAAGTTGTTAAGTATTGAAAGATGGGCTGGTTTTTGACCTTTTATTGGATTTGTTGACAATAAAAAATATAGAATAATGCTGGCTATATCCTTTAGCCTAGAGTGCAACGCATCTACACATTCATGCCGCTGCTGAAAAAAAACAGCACAACTGCAAGATAGTCTATTGAAGAATTAACAAACAGCCACTGGTTGCCACAGTTATGCTCAGCAGCTCTAACCATAAGGATCAGCAAGGTCATTTACAACAGTACTAAGCATTTAAGTCCCTGTTAGCCAAGTCCACACAGGCATACGGCAGCGGTCAAGGAAGTAAACAACACTTAATGGGTGCTAATGTGCTTCTTAAGTGCTCGTCTTGCATATGGCCAAAGTCAGAATCAATCATCTACTGGCAGACTGTCGTTGTGCTCTAACGGCACATCCTGGAAACCATCATTGTCTCTCTTACTTTGTATGATTTTCAAGAAGTAAATTAATACTGACAAAGATGAAGAAGCTGGAAACAACCTCGCCAAATTTGTCTATAAAACCTTACATTTCAGCTGACAGCACAGGTCGAACATCTAGGACAAGCACCATTCATCAATTCTCATTTGTAGTGCACGCACATACCAGCAAGCCTCAGGGCGCAGTTATTGAAAATCTAAAAAAACTCACTCAATAAAAAAAACTTTAAATGGAAAAGACAAGAGAGAATAAAATTGAGAGCGAGGAGCAGAGATAATTTCACTTTCACTGCAATATGCAGGTAGCGCCGACAGGTGGGTTTTAAGAAGGTTTCCGAATGGACGAACACACAGAGTTGTTTCTGGTGCTGCCAAGTATATTTATGGAGTCTAATCTCGCTGTCAGCCACACAGGAAGAGAGGGAGAGAGAGGGGACTGGCTCATCTTCCAGCAACAACCACTCGGAGAGAATTCAAACAGGACACATTATTCAACAGAAACATCATCAGGGGAAATCCACGGCAGGCTCGGAGGTAGATATAGATGTAGTCAGCTGTACTGGCTGGCTGTGATGACGGTTCTGACTGTGTAGGCGAATTTTATACAGTTTTGTACAAGTGTAGAGATTGATGAACGTGTCTGCCGCAACCTCAAGCTCGATTATTACATTTGTGACATTCATCAATAACCTCTTCAGCTCCTCCACTGCATGCCGAACATCAACCCTTCACCTAATGTAATCCTAATCTTAACTTTAAAGCCAAATCCTAAACCACTTATAGAAGTGAAGACGGGGAAAAATAAGCTCTCCATCCATGTGAGGGCAGGAGCACACACACAAAAAATGCAGAGCACTCTGCAGGACAAGTTATTCATTTTAATCACATTATAAGTGTATGAGCGTTGACATGTTGAACTCACCAGGTTCTTCAGTAGGGCCGACAGCTCCTTGGTGAGGGAGGAGAACTTGACGAAGGCCGTTCCAAGGTCAGGGTTGTCCCGGCTGATGAAGTTGCTGCCAAATTTGTCCAGAGCCTGAGCATAGTTCTCTTCATTCTGGACGTGGTCTGTATATAAAACAGAGAAGAAAGGCCAACCACCGGTCAGTTTAACTGCCGTGAACTCTGGCTGATGATTAGCGTGTGGAAAGGACTGAAAGTGGCCTGCGGTCTTTGCAACATCCTGATGGGGGGTATACTGCAAGTGCAAGTGTAAGAGTCATAAAGGTCATATGAAGGATTAAAGCAATCAACACATGTCCTCAAAAGGGACTCTTGATGGTTGGCTAGGTATTGAATCATAATTTTTACAGTTTTGGACGGTTTTATTTGGGCAAAGTTTGTAAAAGGTTAAAAACAAAACATTTTCAGGACTTTGGAAGCGATGCAATAAGGAGTTTTGCATAAAAAAAATCTTAATATCTATCAAATTAAGGTATCAGAAAGGTTTTGTACTACTATTACTACTACCAAAATTAAGGGATTAGTATCAAAAATTGACTATGTAGGTCACATAGAGCTTTATAAATCAACCAAGAATGTCTAAAACTTAGGCTTATCTATATATTCTATAAGATATATTTTTACTATAAGAATATAAGTTAAAGAAAAGTGAGAAAAGGGGTATAAAAGAGTATAAAAATAATATTTTTGCGCTTATTAATAGCACCAAAGCAGGGTTTTTCCTGACTCAGAATGGGCCTTTGGGGTTGGACAGCAAGCATGATCAGTCCACTTACAGTTAGGGCTGGGAGATATAAACTAGATGAAAAATGTATCATGAAAAAAGTCTACATTTTCTGCTTGAAAATTGTCAATAAACACATTCTGAGAGGATTTGAATTGCTGTCTTTATTCTCAATATTCATTCATCATTTTGGCACTGGTGATTGTCCTTTGGGGGGTGGCTAAAACCTCTTTGGGGGGGTCACCAAAAATTTCTGTACATAGGAAAAACCCTGCAGAGGCAAACACATGGAAAAACCAATCTTCGAAGATCTCTTAGTGATGCTCATAATAACACATATGTGGCAGAAATACTGAACAGATCCTACTATGGAAAGTTCCTTCCTCAGTGTAGCAACGCAATAACAGACATGTGACCTTAACCCGTGATTTTTTTGATCAGAGCTGTTCAAGAAAGACTTTTGTTTTATAAGTTTTGACTGCAGCAATTAATCTTTATATACAGCAAAATTCAGGATAACAAGATGTATGGTTCTCCAGGTCCGCTAAGCTCTGCGGGAGCCGTCAGACAAACAGCAGCATCCATCTGTCCTCGTCGTTAAGTGAGAGATGGAGAGGAGCTGGACGGGGAGTGATTTTTAAAACTGTTGCCAAATGTGCAGAGGAAGGTGAGACAAGCACCCTGTAGAGCTTATTCCTAAAGCAGCTATTTTGTTCTCCTACTGGAGTCCAAAACGGGCTGTATTTACCATTGATAACAAAGAAGTCTGTATTTTGTTTGTTTTTTCTTTGGATTTTATGACTTTTTTAAAATTGATTTCTGGTTGTTTTTTTAGGAACCTGGGAAAACTTTGCATTACAATTGAAAAACCCATGCACTGTTTGTATTTTATGAGCAAACAAAAAAATCAAATATATACAAGATACAATACTCGGTTATTATTCCTGGTTGCAGGCAGAGGTCTTTGAAACAGCAGAAGCTTAAACAGTTTCAGTTATAATCCTTTCATGAAATTAAGCCCCATTTTCTGATAGTATTTATGATTTTCTGCAACAGCCATTTAATGTATATATCTCTCTCTCTCTATATATAGCAGTTTAATTACTAGTGGCAGGGTCAGCCATTCCTGCAATGAATTCAAATTGCCTTCCTACGTAAAAGGGATTCACAGGGAACAATGCAGCATGTAAATCAAGCATTACTGTTTCAGATTCATATCAGAGCTGTACTAACATTCCCTCCTACTGCTGTTTCAAATTAAAAGCACTGAACTGGCAAAATATGCTTGTATTGTGAAGTAGCCACAGGAAAAGTGTCTTTTTACGGAGGTTATCACTAATTGGAATTGTTAATGAAAGATGTGTCTACGCTAATTTTTCGTAGCTTTAATGGAACAAGAGGTAGCACACACCTCCAACTCCTCAGCAAGGTAACCTACTTTACTGCGTCCTGCTGTTGAATGGAAAACTACTTGGGCCAAGTGCATCATGAAATCAAATCGTAGTTGCTCATGGCATGATGGGAGAAAGCCAATTATTGACCGATTTCTTTATTAACACAATGTGTGTTTGTTTGGCTGCACTATAAACAGATACACCAGCTGCTCTTCTGTTGTGTTGTGGCCCCGACCCCAACTATTCATTACATTTCACCAACATCCCATTCTTACTTCTATTTAAGATCAAACACAATATTTGTCTCACTATAACTAGATTTGCCAAAGTAACAAACTATTGCAGCTAGTAGCTAACTTATTTGACACTCGAGTTAAGAGTTGCTCCAGTTGTTTTAAGACTTTTAGTGTTTGTCATCCACACATCTTTTCTGTGGAGAACAAGCAAACTTTTTTTTGTGGGACAATGATCTGAAACTGTCAATTTACAGGGAGGAGGCTGCTTCCAAAAGCACTCAGTGGAAAATTACTGAGCATCCATGTCACAGCAATGAGTAAAACAAACTCAGGTGTTGGTTTCTGGGACAGCCCGAATACAAACACACAAAAAACACCATCTGTCCCACAAAAGGCAATGTGCCAGATTAAAAAAAGCAATCATCCTTTTTATTAAAGATATTTAAGACATCCTGGGCTTTCCACTGGGGATTTTATTTTTGTAAAGGCTTGTGAACACAACCCCAACCATCAGCTCAAGCACATTCAGGCATGATAAACTAAGAACAGACAGTCTCACCTTGTCCTGAACTGTAGATTGCCTTCACTGATTTCTTCACCTTCTGCAGGGAGGTCCGGTCCTGGTCCAATGCCTGAAAAATAAAAAGAGGAGGACAAGATGCTTATAAAGCCGTCAAATTGCTTTTATCCTTTAAGAACATACTGAAAACAGTCACGTCAAAAGACAGAAAAGATAAGATAAGCAGATTTTCAAGGCCCTTGTTTAAAAGCTACAGCAAACATGAATAATTTAAGGAATAAGGACAAGTGTATTTGCCCAGTAGTTCAAAGCATGCATACTCCACATAGCTAATGTAGACAGAGCTCACAATACAGTGCATGACCTGAATGTGGCATAAATCATTATTTCAACACCGCTGACTGCTGGAGCGAAGCCTTTGTGCACTGTCATCTGCAAAATAAATAGGCAGTATATAAATGTTATCATATTAGGGCTATTTATTACGCTAATTATTCACAATGAAACATTTAAATGCTGGAAAAATAAACACTTCCAAGGACTTATTGTTACTGTGAGTTATCAGTCTCATTTCCTTGCAATTTCAGAGATTAATGCTCGGAGTTCAGCACAAAAAAGCAGCGGGGAGTTAAAATAATGGCTAATACAAATGGGAAACACTTCACAGACGCGATAGATCATGGCACTAGTGGTGACTTATTTAACGATAGAGCACAGCTATATTTAGAGAAAATCCTCCAAAGCCAAGCTAGTTTATTCTTACCTTTGAACCGATTTTACCCATCATCCCCTGAAAACCAGTTTCACACAAGGAGAATTCATCATCATAAACATCACACATATAAAAGAAAAACTCCACATTTTAAACTACCTTTTAAATTTTTCTCTCTTGATCGCACTTTTGTGTGTTTTCAAATGTTATATCCTTTAAATGGTTTGTGCTGTGTTATTTTAATTTGCATATTTTATTCTGTTCTTATTCTATTTTTTAAATTTTCTTTATTTAAGAAAACTTTGCAAAAAGGGTCATAAGATTGAATCTGACTTTGTAATTATTTGTTGGATTTTCAGTACAAGAAACCATCCAAATAAAGAACATTTTACCCTGGAAATTATCTGGGAGTAACTAATACAATGACAACTGATCAATGGGGTTTTACTTGCATGCATTTCACGCTAGTAATTCAATTGGCCACCATTGCGATCTGCCCAAAATATATGTTTAATCTAGTTATAAGTCTCCAACACAGCACCTTCTTTGTAATTTTATAGCAGTCGTATTTTCCGATTATTATCCATAATCACAGTGTGAAAACATAAAATGACGGTGTTTATTTGTTGGGAGAAAATGGGAGTTTCACACATGGCCGATGCAGTTACAGTAATACTGAGGTCAAGCATTTATCCCTGCTGTGAGCTAAACAACCTGGAGTCTTTTCTCACCACACACCAGAGCAACAACATGAAAATCAGCTGTCATACTGAACGCCGTCTATCTGTGTGACATCTAATATAATTTATTTTACTGCAGGAAAAGCAGAGATAAGATAGAGTTCGCACAAGCAACACAAA
Organism: Hollardia meadi; assembly: GCA_037974645.1. NCBI lineage: Eukaryota > Metazoa > Chordata > Actinopteri > Tetraodontiformes > Triacanthodidae > Hollardia > Hollardia meadi. The sequence continues at coordinate 7,404,909 of JBBPCS010000002.1, forward strand.
CCCGAGTTACCTGTCTGGACTACATTATGTAAAATGTGAGCCTGTCCTGGTGGTTTTCACAATAATTTATTCTGGCCGTACAGTGATTTCATATCCAGCCCTCTTAACCAGAGGGAATGGAATCATAACGCTGTCATGTTTGCAGATAATAGATGATAAACACAGCAAAAAGCACCATTACACTAAGGTCAGGTGGTTAAGAGCAGACACACACACACACACACACACACACACACAACAGTGAGCTAATTAAATTTCACAACATAATTAAGCTGTCCTTGGCCTCCCTTGGACAGTTTTACATGGCTCTTCCCCAATTATGACAGCAGTCGTTTGTCGCCGCGGGGCCTTTTCTGCAAGGGCCAAGCCCTTTGATCCCTCTGCACATGGGAACAGACTCTGCTGCCCAGTACCTCCCCACACTGCCTCATTATTTACCCCCGTGTCTGTTTGGCCCAAACAGGCTTGTCCCAATATTAAAATTTTAAGGTACCATTATCTCAATATTGCCTCTGTTTATGCTATCTTGATAATTACTATAATGAAAATGTAAACAAAAGATACTTAAATGATGAGAAAGCGTCACTCATAACTTGAGGTTACTTATCATGTGACCCTTGTTCTCTGATAGCATGAGTGAGGCGCCTCACTATGGGAAGCATTCGGTGTTGTCCTCAGGAGGCGGTGTATCATTACTTAGCTCACAGTTGTGATACTCGCATCAAGTCAAATTCCTCTTCTCACTTTACTTAAAAAGATTTAGTCTGCTAATGCAAGTGCCTAGCAGTGTTGAGGAAGCTACCTTAAGTTACTTTACATTTGCAGTTTTTAAGCTACATTATACTTTTGTTGAAAGTAGGCGGCTAAAAGCTACTTAGCTTAACATGCTGAAGGACTTTCAGATTGAGAAATGTCCGCTGTTAAGTAATATAATAAACAATTCCACTTATTATATGTAGCCTCGGTGCTCTCCAACATTGGTGCATAGCTTAAAGTCCAACAAAGCAAGCTAACACCTTGGCCACCGCCTGGACGCTAGCATGGACAGTGTTTGTTAGCCCCTTAACCAACTCTTAACCATAGACTAGGCTTTGAGAGAGTGTTGGATGTCACTGAACTAACAGTTGCTGTTAGCTAAACAAGTGTTAGATACTGCTAACAGGTAGCACAAGCCGCACAAAAGCTGCCTGACCCAGTCGCGGCAAAAGTTTGACATTTTGGGAAAGTAGATATCATTTACAGTACCACATGCTTCTCTTTGGTTAATAAGCTGCTATCTCTCTTCTGATAATAAATTGATCATTTCAGTCATTCAGTGAAGTCAATATCTTTGGGCCATGGATGACATGACGTTTGAAGACGTCACCAAAGGGAACTATGAGAGACGTTTATATATATATATATATATATATATATA
>JBBPCS010000002.1:7413907-7421407 GCA_037974645.1 Hollardia meadi
CACACACACACACACACACACACACACACACACACACACACACACACACATTAGCTCTACATCAATTGTGTTTTGCATCAGATGGTGGAGTGGAATAAGTGTGCAACATCAAATAATGCACGTTGACAGCAATTGCAGATCAACAGGTGCAATTATTTTATTTTCTGATGGGGCATATGTGCGACATAATAATATAATATATAATAACACACACACACAGAGAGATACAGTCCAAGGCCAAACACCATCAAAGCTCACAGACAGAGATGCACTGTTTACCCCTCAGGCTACGACAAGACAAGCCAGTCGTCACAGGACAACACTGTCTCCTGGTTCTGCAGGGTAGTCCTTGAGGACAACAATGTTACCACTGAGCTGATATAAATCATAGAAGAAGAAAAACAGACACAATAGATGGAGAGGTGTAGGAAGAGGATCTGTGGTTGTTATCATGCAGCTGAACTACAGACACAAACTACAAAAGGCATTGATAATGTGACAATTTCTTAAATGGGATTAATGACATTTTAACAGAAACCATGGTAAGGAAGGATGGTGGTCACTCAGGAACAAGATTAAGAGTCTACAGCCATGCTAGCAGCTCTGTAATGCACAGTGGTGGTTTGAGCTAAATGCTAACATCAGCATGCTCACATGCTCACAGTGACAATGACAAAATTGCTGATGTTTAGCAGGTAAAATGTTTACCAGGTTCACCATCTTAGTTCAGCTTGTTAGCATGCTATCATTTACTAATTAGCGCTAAAAACAAGTACAGCTGAGAAATTCTTTGTGAATTTGATAGTAAATGAAGAGTCTTTGGGTTTTGAACAGTTGGTTGGACAAAAGAAGCAATATGAAGACACAATTTTTCGACATTTTATAGCTACTATATATTATTAGTAGCAGCCTAGTACTGGTATGCCACAGAAAAACTGTGTTTTGCAAAACTTTGTTGTTGTAACTGATTTTAAGAGACCTGGAAGAGGCCTGCTCAACAGAAAAGTCAGCAAAATACCGGATTATGAAAGTAATCGATTTAATATATAATGTCTACGGAGATTACAGACTCCCAAAAAGGTGATTTAAATGTATCGCTTGCTAGATGCAATGACGACACGCTTTTTTTCCATCATAGATTAAAATGGGTGTTGATGGAGAGAGACTTTAACACCATCTATACGTGTGAGGATTGAGGAAGGCTGCAGACAGATGTGAACACTGACCCACCCTTCTTCACCTAAATCTGGGGAAGAGCAGGGGGGTCAGAGTCTCAGGGCAGAGTCTGGTCTGGGGCTAATCCGCTGCCGGCTAATAGCCCTTGATGATATACGCAGTGCAGCTGCGGCAGGAAGGTAGGCCAACAGCTGTGGCCCACAGACCGATTATCAGATTTCAGCCACAGATGACAAACAAGTCGACAAACAAGCAACACCACAGAATCTCACCTCCTGCTGTGGGAGACCAAATGAGAAAATGGCTTGGAGGTTTGTTAGTATTTATAGGGGGAGATTTAAAGAAACAACTCCTCTTGGATGCTCTTTTATTTAATGCATCATCAATCTGTAACATTCCTCGAGTCGTTTTGCGATGATGTGTAGTAATTTACCTCTTTGGTCGGCATACCTTCCATAAACCCACCACATTTAGTGCCAACTATAAAGTCAAATAAAATCAAACTTTAGGCTTAATTTACATATATGAAAAGTGAACATTTTGAGATAATGTGCTAACTCTTTCAAGTCAGAATAAAGGGAGTTTTTCCAGTTCTTTATATTCTGATGACATGGTGTGAATGACGCGTTAGGACCTGGAGCAGCAGCTAAGATAGCAGGCTTGGCAATGCTAAATAAGCCACACCGCATTATCTGCTAATCCTTTGCTAGCAAAAAATTAGAATTTCAACTTCCTCTATCTTCTTTTCACTCCTTTTTCTCTTTGGTCCACTTTCAACTTGATGGTTAGCGTCACATAATCGCTCCATTGATGACATGAACGCTTCAAGGCAAATAATTTAATTTGAGGAACTACTCAAGTTGTAAGATTTTTGGCCCTACAGCAGGTATTTTAAACCAAAAACTATGTGCATGAGTCTGAACATAAAAGCAACAGACTAAAACATTTCTCTACAAAAAACTACTTCGTCATCAAGAGGAAATCCAAGAAAATTAAACATCCTAGCACTAGTGTCACTGTTATGTTACACTGTTATGCAAAAAATAAGTTCCAGAATCTTGGAAATGACCACTTAAACTGCTTTTTTTTAATAGTGCAGTTTAACGGGAACAAGATGTCATGTGAGTAACTGCGCCAAGGGACGAAAAGATTCTCCCATTCTCTCACACCATATGATTCACTGGGTTTGGTGACACAAGGGACAAATGATGAATAAAAAGCCATAACTTCATTAATAATTGAACCTGACACCGCTGTGCTCCTCAGTTGCAAAACGGAGCCTTAAATAACTAGCACTCAGTTTTGTTATGCAAAGCCAAGTTTGATAAAAACAAAAAAAAAACTTGTGTCGTCCCTTCTGAATAATTCATCGTTTTTGCCTCACTTCTGGTGGACCTAAAAGCAGTCCAAAATTTGGAGCCAAAATCAAGCAAGGACGTGGAGAAATTTTTTTTTAAAACTGCATGATCCAATTTTTCTATTTACAGTGTCTATGAATGATTCTAATTTTAACCAACAATACAGCAAAATGTAACAATTACCAAGTCTTTTCAATCCTCTAAAGTACTCAACACTCTACTGACAGACGGGCTCGTTATACCCACAAATGTATTCAGAGTTAATTAATTATAAAGAATAATCCCAAACAGGCCAAACACATAAGCTGTGATAAACCCTGGTTTAATATAACTTTCAAGCAGTTTCCAAATGAAGAATGGTCAAAGAAATATGTGTGGGAAAGAAAGCTAAAAATGTTCTGTTATCTGTGTAGACATCTTTACAACTGACTCTCTGTTGGTGGACAGGATGCTACCATGTGATGAAGCAGAAGCCTCACATGACAACAGGCCGTCTCAGATACGGCCTCAGGTCTCCTTCAGACAAACAACTTCAAGCTATGATAACCTCTTACTTTACACTGTCACTTTGGACCCAAGAAGAAAAGTCTTCAGAGTATCCTATGACTGTTTTTATTATAAACAAACAGGATCTTGTTGTGTACTTACAGAGTTTTTTGTTATGTGTATCCTGAAATCCTTCCACACATGTTGAAATACATTTCCTACACACTGCCTTCTGGGTCATTATTGGGTTGGGTTTTTTTTAATCTTGTCTTTCTGGTAAGTGAAGACAACAAGTTTATTATGACAACAAGCTTATGAGCTATTCTAATTTAAGATAATGCATCCATATTTTGGCAAGAAGAAACATCCTCTAACTTCCACTGTTTGATCATTTTAATTATGAGAGCATCCGACATTGTTTGATCAATTGAGGCTGTATAAAAAGAAACAGAATAATCCTTAATGGTTTCTTTTAGAGCTTAAGCTATTAGTAAACAATTAGTCAATTCACAGGAAATTCATCTGAAACAGCTATAGGTTGTCTTGTACTCCATTTTCTTGGTGCCTTGCTAGCTTTTACGGAACACTACCGCTACATATAGTACGCATTTCAGCATACCATAAATGTGTATCTCATCGTTTTCTTGCTCTACAGCCTCACAAGTATGGCTGGGTATCGGTACTCAATACCTTTAAGGTATCGACCAAAATAACCCAAACAAATCCTGCATTTGATTACTTTTAGACTATTTCTATGGGTTTTTTTTCTCACATCCGATCATCACAAACATTCTTCGATTTTAATGTGTGTGATTGGCCCACTACAGCAGCTACAGCCCATACAGGCTGTGGTGTGGTGAAATTGATCGTGGTGTATTTGACGAAGTTGGCATTTCAGTGGTGAGGAACTGTTTCCATTCGCATGATGAGTATCGAGTGAAGGGTATCAGTATCACTTTAAGAGTGCTTGGTACTGGTATTGTAATGGTTTAAACAATAACAGTCCTATTCACAAGTGGTAAAAAATCTTCACAGAACAACTTTAAGATGAGTTTCTCCCAAGATGAGCGATCCAAGATGTGGCTGGAGTGACGCTAACACGTATTAATTGACATAAACTCCGGATATTTTGTAGGAATAGTAGAAATGTTAAGTCCTTTCCTGGCAACAGTTATGGGATCTTTTGCAATCTTAGAATTGCCATGATGACTTCGGGCGATGACTTTCAACATAAAAATGCAGTGGTTTGTAATAAAACTCCTCATTCTGGTTTTTTTTCAAATAGCATCAAACCGTCTAAAGTGTCTTGAGCTTAAAATGCTGCAACTGAAAAGACTGTTATATAAAACTAAAAAATATAAAGGGCTGCTGCCTATTGGGTCAAGCCCAGCCATGCTTGAATAGAATGACTGTGAAAAGTCAACATTTTTTCTGCTCCAGCCCATGTGATGTGGTGTGAGAGGCATGCTCAAAGGAATGCCAATGCAGTGAGGGTTTCCCTTGTATCGCTGCTATGGCTCTCTGAGGTTTAGGAAAGCAAACCCAATGACGCAGAGTGCCATCTGTGGGGTAGAGAGGGAGACAATACATGCCCCATAGGGAATAACAAGTGCCTGCTGCTGCTAATTTTAACTTATATCAGAGAAAATCTGAGAAAGCACGAGGCTCTTAGAGTAATTACCTCTGACATTTTCATTCAGGCAAATGTCTTGTTTGCTGTTCTCTGCTGCTGCTGCTGCTGCTGCATGTAAAGCCACAGTCTGCTTAGTAAAGTTAGTTGAGTTATTGTGTACGCTGTTCTTTGGCTTTTTGGGGGGAATTGTATGTAGTGTTCTAGGCTTCAGTTTATGTGGAACAAAATATATTCCTGATATAATGAGCATTTTACAGAGAAGGAGGAAATCACTTTAAGGCTTTCAGATGAGCCTATTTATCTTAAAATAACATTTTTCAAATTTTTTTTCCGAAAACTTTGCCAGAGAGAGCTTTTTTGGATTGACACATTGAAAACACTTAATGAGGATTGTGATACGAGTGTTATGCTATAATCCAAGACGTTTTCTTGCTTTTACATCCCTCCATAGCCCTTTGCTTTATTTTTGTTTTGAGATGCTTGTTTTTTCTCATACTAGATGGGGGATCTCTGATTCATGATTGCATTTGCTTTGTCTACATTCACGGTGCTTATAACAAGTAAGGCTCCGACGTCTATGACCCACAGTACTCACTAGTACTTAAAGACTACATTGACAACACTGGGGTGCACACAGGTGTGTTGCATACTGCTAATGGTTACATGTGATTGGTTTTGATAGCCTGCCTGTCCACTGTTAGTTGTGCATGCTCTGATGGAGGTTGGATATGCCGAAAGCTTAACATTAAAGTGAAAAACTGCATAGAACTAAGTGTGCGGAAATCCCTTCTTTCAAAATGTGCACTTCAAAAAATGTATTATAGACTATAATTGTGAGAAATTGTGGGAGATTCTGAAAGACAGTGAATAAATTAAATCTTTACCACTAAATCATTACTATTGATAAAATTCATGAATTCATGCGGAAGCTAGCCAGCTACTCCAGGTTATAGCTGGTTCCCCGGGGTGTTATAAGGATAAGCTGACATTATTTAGTGAAAGCAGCTAGCTAATGTTAGCCACTGCAAAGGGTTATCAAAACGTTAACGTTAAAACTCAAATTAGCTGTATGTAAATTAGCTTTGTGAGGTAAAAGCAGCGCCGCTGAGAGAGAGGGTTAACCTCAACCTTCTCTCTATAGGGCTCTGGATATAACGTAGTCAATTACTTCACACTTGTCGCTGCACTTCCTTGAATCTTCAGCAATCCACCGACCAAGTGTGAAGTCGATCTGATGAACGTTTGTTGAGAAAGGACAAGAAATGGTTTGGCCTTTGATAACCAAAATGTGCAAATGGCACTCTGCCAGCTAGTTTATGAGAAATCAGGTGCTCAGAGCATGAATTAACAAACAAAATTCTGTCGAGCTGTTGGTAGTAGCCATCTTGCTTTGGCCCAAGCTGTTTGCTGGAAAAACCAACTGACAAACAATGTCATCCTTATGCTCCAGATCAAGCTAGCAGATCAAGAACACCAAGTATTTTTGGGCTACAGAATCTAAAATCCAAATCTTTACTGGTTCCGGGACATTTACCATTATTTTTGAATCTCTGGAATCTGGATGAACCAAATGGTATAATTACCACCTCCAGTAGCTCCAACTTCCAGACACACCAACCAAATTCCGGTCTGCCACCCACACAAACACAATGCCCCCATCTCCTGTGTCTTAAACAGTCAAGACAGTGATCCTTTATCTCTCCATCTCGCTGCTCATTGTTTTCCATATTGCTGCACTGATCCAAGAGTAAACAGTAAACATATTTGTGAGCTCTGCTGCAGCCACCGGGAGGGAAAAGTTGCAGGGTGGAGGCTGTTGAGTCATGAATACTTTTGTGTCATTATGCACTGATCAGTAATTGGTGTGTGGTGCTGAATTAAGATGATTATGATGCTGCAACAACTTTTTTTTCTCCCCTCCTTTCTTTGCACTTTCCTCATGACTCAGAGAATGATTACCCTCCCGTGGGTCAACTGACCCCCTCAAGTTACAGCATTAATTATTTAAGCCGTACCTTTGCATAATTTACCTTGTCAACATACCGAGGAAATGACTTAGGGGGGAACAAAAACAAACTCATCTTCAGGCAAAGTGATGGTGAGAGCAGTTTTAATTCACTGCGGCGGCTCTGCTGGGTGAATGATGCAAGTGAGTCCTTACTTGTCTATGCAGGGATAAAACAGAGTATAAAACAGACACTAATCTAGCAGTATTCATGGCTTTAAGCTGTCTGTCGTTTGCCACAGCCTACGTCTGATGGGTGTATCCTCATTTGAGTAACCCGACAGGCGGACTTATCCTCGCTGAAATGTTCCAGGGGCATCTTGCCTTTGTTTAAACACAGAAGAGCATGTTGCTCGCTCTTTGGTGCCAGCATAATGGTCTTCCTTGTCATGTGATCTCTGAAAAAAAAAATTCCAGAGCGGCTACTGAAGCCCAGCGCACATGGCGGCCCTTTCTAACAGATGTTTTTCGTTTGTGCTGCTGCAGTCTCTCTCAGCTCAGGGGCACAGAGCCAGAGAGGTGATTCATGATGCGAGCCTTTTCCTTGTTACAGTCAGCAGACACAAAAGTGTGCCCCGGGTTGAGAGTAAACATGGCCCTGATTCTATTTTGATAGATTTTCTTTTATTATTTTATAATAAGCTTGTATAGGATTGACATTAGAAGTGATGGATTGCACTGGTAGGATGTTAAAAAGAGGACAAGGGGTGTTTTTTTTTCTTTAAAAAAACCCTCTGTGGCTACTGTCCAGCTCATCTTAATGTTTACATATGATCTGTGCCGTTATTGAATTAGCTTCAAAACGGCACAATTGAGAAGTTTTGTATGATGTTCAATGCTTT
>JBBPCS010000002.1:7423907-7436635 GCA_037974645.1 Hollardia meadi
CATAAAATGTGCAAAACCATGATGTATGTTGCACAGATATATAACCTCATAATTTGTTTTTTCCCTTATTATCAATAAGAGAAGCCTCTGTGGTCCCTGTTGCACAACATGCAGTGTCACCTTGTGGTGTTTTTGAGTAGTGTTTTCTGTTCAGCCTTTATATGCTCAGGGATCCTTGAAGGGTTTCTCTATCGTCCTCAGTCAATTATTAATAACTAATAATTATTATACCTTGTAGTTTGGTTCATGTATTGTCCAAACGGTATGTTTGAATCGATAATCTTAATAAATTGTGGTTCTCTATGGATATTTTCTGGTAGCTTAAATAATTTGAACGCCGTTAACGTACAGTCATTCGCGTTTAATTTAAAAATACTGACCGGAAGTTCCGCCTTTTGGTTCTCGCTAGCTTAACATAACCTGTGTTAGCGTTAAGCTAACGCTAGTGTTGATGAGGTGACAGTGGCCGCTTTAAGAGGAGTTCGTGTCAGTTTAAACAACCAGAACACAGGTGAAAAGGTGGCTATTGTCGCTGAGTACCTGGATACGCTTGTCATCTCTCACAAAACAGCCTGTTGTCCTCAAACCTGTGGTGTGGGAGAAGCAACAACCAGAGTTCAAACTAAATGGCTGAGGGCAACTCAGGTAACCAACATGCCGTCTAAATCCGTACAGTGAGATTGTGCCTTTGTATAAAAAAAGTTATTAATATCTAAAATTAGCTAAATTGAACTATGTCGCTAGACTATCCACTTAAACTTACTTGCTAACATCACATTCTGCTTATGTGGTAAGTTAGCTTGTCTTTAGCTAACGTTAGCTATGATGAACTTTCAGCTAACGTTAGCTATGATGAACTTTCAGCTAACATTAGCTAGCTGATTTAGCAGTTTTTCAGCTATGTTAGTTACACGTTTAGCTTCGTCAGATTCGCTAACGTTAGCATATCAGTGTGATTAGGCTATTTGTGGAAGACGTGACAGTGAACTTTGGAAGCTAACGCTACACCGGATACGATATGCTGGGGGTTAAAAACATTTAACTAGCCTGTTAGCTCGTAGTAGCACCAGTATGTGCGTCTAATACCATGTCTTATACCATGATTAAACAATACGTTTTAAGACATTTTGGACTGTGGAAGCTTTTTATTGATTATCATAGACTGATTATAGTACTGTAAGTGACAGGTGAATAAGTGATGAAAACTAATGAGTCATTGTTATCCTCCTCCTCCTCGGTGTTAAACATATTAAACACAATTATATTTCACACACAGCTTCAGGCTTTTAACAATGTTTCTATTTGCAGACCCACCTGACCTCAATCCAGATGAGGCATCGCAGTCAAAACCGTATCAGCACAAATCCAGAAGAGGCCGGCCTAGACACAGCAATGACAGAAACCTCAATAGCAATAGTTATTCTTCTCAACAGCATGGGCACTTTAATCAGGGCTTTAAACCCTCATTTAGCCATGATTATTCAAATTATGAAGTGCATCAGCATCCTCCCTACCAAGAAGAGAATGGAGCCAGAAGGTGGGGCAGAGGTAGAGGGAGGAGAGAAGGGAATAGAGGCGTAAATGGGAATTTTGGTGGATCCAGCTCCTGCTGGCAAAGACCTGGAGGTGACTTTGGCCCGTACAGTGGCAACAACCGAGGTGCCTGTCTTACAGGGGCACATCCCATGGATGGACCTGATGGACCTAACTGGCGAAGAGATGCAGACCCGAGTTTTGAACAAACCAACGAAGACCAGGATGCCCAAGCCAAAAAACCCCGGAAGTTTAGCCAGGAGCAGAGGAGAGGACAACAAAATGAAAAGGGTACTCGCTTAAAGGAGAACAACACAACAGAAATGGGTCAGAGGTCAAATCATGCCAAAGGAGAAACCCCCCCTTCAGACATCAAGGAAAGGACCCAAAGGAGCAGGACAGGTCCAGACCTTCAACATGATGATCATCAGAGGAAACGCACTGAGGCAAAGCGACGGCAAGGACCAATCAAACCACCCAAACCACCATCCCAAGATGAAATGGGCTCAGAGAGGGCAACAGGTGAGCAAGATGAGTCTGGCCATGGCAGATCATTTCAGGATCCTGCCTGTAGAGCTGGACGAGGCTCAGGACAACACACACCCCTTCAGGCCAGAGGGAGAAGAAGAGCACATCATCAAAACCAAAGGCCAGGCCAGAGGAACTGGGACAAAATGCCAGAGAGCAAGGAGACGCAGACAGGTTAGACTGTAACTCCCAGTAAACTCTTATACAGAGACTAGAGAGCCAGTCACAGTTAGAAAAAAATCTCCAGTTGCTTTCACTGTTTGAACAGTAGACTTTTCCCATCATTTGGCAGGTGTTTATATCTAGGTAACTTGTTCATGATTCAAAATTAAATTTGTCTTTACATACATGCTGCCTTGTATAATTAACCACTCAAACACCTCCTGATATTTTCCACTTTAATATCTTCAAACTTAAATAAAACATTTCTCTAACACTGTTTGACACACATATCACGTATAGTCTATTATTCTGTAGTCATTACCCTGTACGGGGTTCGTACAAAGTCTTGGGAAAATTCTTAGTTTTCACCTTTTTCAAGGTTAAGAATATGCTTGAATTTTAATGTACTCCTTGAAAAATGGTTGATTTTCAACATAATATGGTGTTTCATCTACACAATCGGACATGTAAATCAAAATTCTTTGTAATATTTGAAATGAAATGGTCCCTAACATCAGAATTGGCAAATATTAAATGATCATGGGCAAAACATGCCGTCAAAGTTAATGTGAACAGTTGGTAAATAAAGTATATTTTGATTGCACTGGGTAAAAAGGAATTCTGTGAACAATTTTTCACATTTGCATTTATAGTAACAATTTAGATGTGACGTTAAAGGCTTTGAGAGTGGAAATTTTAAAAATTGCTTGAATTTTACACATAAAAAGCTGTACGAACCCTGCCTGTAATTTAGCAGGTCGCTATTCTCTGATGGAGCTGCCTAAAGCTTCTTTAGGTTGAGGAAGTAGTTGTAGGTTATTTGACCGAGTCGCTCTGGTCTGAACCTCTGAACTTGTCCGTCCACAGGGTGTCTGATTGAACAGCTGTCTGAGGAGAAGTATGAGTGCATGGTTTGCTGTGATGTCATCCGGCTCATGGCCCCGGTGTGGAGCTGCCAGAGCTGCTTCCACGTCTTCCACCTGAACTGCATCAAGAAATGGGCTCGATCCCCGGCCTCTCAGGCAGACGGTACAACACTTAAACAGCATCTGGATTTTAACTACCAGCAGCTCTGACCCACACTTCACTCACTGTGGTTACAAAACAGCAGGACCTCAATATAATACACTGTAATGCATAATACTGTTGTGCAGATGGACAATACCTAACCACTGCGGCCCCATTAACCATAAAACAAAACCCAGCTCTCAGGCTTTGAAGTTCCTGCTGCATCAACAGTGAATTGTGTTGCATTGCAGTTTGAGGCCAGTGGAAACGTCTGCTGTTCTCTTTTTATAAAAAAAAAAAATGTACATACTAAAACAAATTTGTTTTTCAGATTCAGTTGAAGGCTGGCGTTGCCCGGCCTGCCAGAATGTTGCACCGAAACATCCAACCTCCTACACCTGCTTCTGTGGTGAGTGACAGTTTCATTCACACGATTAAATACATATTATAAAGAGCAATCTATTTGTTGTCAGGTTAGGTAATTTTAATGTGGTAATTTGGTTAAGATTCCTTTAACTTATCAAGTCTGTCACCGAAAGCAGGTGAATCTTTGTTCCTTTTTTCAGTTCATTCATATTTGATTGGCAGGTAAAGTGACAAACCCAGAGTGGCAGCGCAGTGAGATTCCCCACAGCTGTGGCAACATGTGTGGGAAGAAAAGGAGCGGAGTGGACTGCAACCATCCCTGTAACATGTGAGCCTTGACAGTCACATGAAAACAGTATTTTGATGAGTCTTTCTTTTGCTATTTTGAGGTATTTTGTGGGAAACGGAGCATACAATCGATAAATTGATCCCAAGTTGTGAAGTTGTTGATGATTAGTGGATAAGTGAGGAGGAGTGAGACGTTGGTAAATATCTATAATTATATATTAGGTGAGACTTAAAGACCACCAACGATTAAACGAACAGTAACTCTTTAAGAAAATACCATTAAAAAGTACTGCAATTTTGATTTTAAAAACTTGCAACAATTATTATGTAGTAAATATGTTGCATGTAGTTTTTAATAGCTGCACATTATTTTTTTCATATTACTGTGCCTTTAAATATCAAAACAAAATTTTAGTATTTATGTTACTTTCTGTGTCTCATTCAGCTTATGTCACCCTGGACCTTGTCCACAATGCCCTGCCTTTGTAACAAAATCCTGCATCTGTGGGAAGACCAGGTACTCATTTTAATCATGTTTTCTCTCTCGGTGTGTTCTGTATTTATCTTTGGACCTTTTAAAGACATTGCCTCCTATATGTGAGGCTTTAACGCCGTAATATTGATAGAACCATATCTTTGCAGTCAACCAATGCGCTGCGGGCAGGGCACAGTGCGGCAGTGTGACAAAGTGTGTGGTGCCTTACTCAACTGTGCTGAACACACCTGCGCCCAGGTGTGCCACAGTGGGGCTTGTCAGCCCTGCCAGCTGCAAGTTCAGCAGGGTGAGTCTCACTTTTACAGCACAGCTCTATACAATGTTCTGATAGAAATGTGTCATCTTGGCAACTTGGTCTTAGAAGCCACTGATTATAATGTTTTTATTTTCTTCAGTGTGCTACTGTGGCGTTACCACTCGTCAAGTCCTGTGTGGCACGGATAAGGAAGGATTTGATGGTTCGGGACATTTCTCCTGTCAAAAAATATGTGGGATGTAAGTCTGTTCATCATCTATTAACAAGAAAGTTCTTAGTTCATCTCAGTAGTTCCCACCGCTGCCTGACACTCACTGTCCTCCATTCAGGATGTTAAACTGTAAAGCTCACCGGTGCCAGCAGGAGTGCCATCGCGGCCGGTGTCAGCCATGCCCTCGTTCGCCGAGCCTGGTGAAGATGTGTCCCTGCAGTCAGACACCACTGACCAAACTCCTGGAACTGGGCTATTCTGAACGACAAAGCTGCTCTGATCCCATCCCCTCCTGTGGAAAGACGTGCAGCAAACCCCTGGCCTGTGGCTCCAGCGGTAAGGAAGGGGGGACAAAGTGTGTCTTAGCTAGAAAAAGGTGTAATTACAGCCTTGTCAACACATTTGACTCTAGACTCTGACGACCTGCTAAAGCTCAAATAATTAGTCTTAACATTGTGTAACAGGTTAAGGGAAGCAAAGCTGTCCTTACAAGATGTAAAACTGACCAGTAGGGATGCATAATATGTATTTTATTATGTATAACCAATAATTACCTCCTTCTTATGACCAGTACCAATAGAACAACTGATAATTCCACATTTTTGTGGTTGGCGTTTCTATCAGTCCATGAAGAAATGCGTTTTTTGTGTTGAACAAAAGGGACCCATGTCCATAATTACGGACACAAAACAAAACTGTGCGGAAATGGGGCGTAAGATGTAGTTGGCAAAGATGAATGATTTAATATTCCATAGCTCTAATGAGTTTTGTTGTGTTAAAACTCCTCTCTTAACCCTTGTGGAACATATTGCGAACTGTAATCAAGTCGTCTTCCTCTGAAACGTAACGTCCTCACCTGTAACATGTGCTGCTCCCTAATCATGAGGAAAACAACAGCGTGCTGCTTGTTCTTCTTCTCCTCCCTCTTCGTCTGTGTTTGTCAGATCACAAACCAACTTTAAAGGTGCATACTGCCACCTACTGTATCAGACTGAGAAGTTCTTTATTCAAAACAGACCTGTTTAGCTCTTCAATAAATAAATTACACCATCAATGAGGTAATTTTGAAAGAGTGTGATGGATCTAATGTTTCCCATCAAACGTCATGATGTCAGGTTTCATCTGTCCAAATTTAAAGCCTTAGGGTTTTATATTTGCCTGCACTTTGCTTGTTTTATACTTTGGATGGATGAAAAAATATCTGATGTTTTCGACATGACTCCTGGATGTCTGCCTGTAACATATTGTTTGAACGTGTGATCCCATGTTTATCTCCTCTTTAAATAGTTAAAAAGCTAACGCAGTTCCTTAAGAAATGTATTTTTCCTTCCCTATTTCCGTCAGTCCTGAGACAATGAAACTGTTTATATTTTGTGTGTTCAGACAGGATGTGCATTATGTCGAGCTTACAGGCATTGTTTTTAACAGTTTGTCGGGACTGAATGAATGAACATATGTTATTTCAGACACAATCCATCTGTGTGAGAAGTTGTGCCATGAGGGCAACTGTGGGCCCTGCTCCCTGACCTCGACCATCAGATGCAGATGTGGCTCCAAGACCAAGGTAGATAGAAACACCAGCAGAATGTTTGCCTACAGCGTTGGTGCCGCTGTCATTTGAAATTTATGATACTAAAGAGTTAAAACGGACCTTTTGTTTTTCAGGAGGTCCCGTGTGCAACAATCCAAACAGAGGGTGAGATTTAAGATGAAATTAAACAAATGTAAGATCACCACCTGCCTACTTTAACTGCTTTTTCACTTCTGATTCTATTCCAGAAGAGCTTGTCTTCACTTGTGAGAAGCGCTGCAACAAGAAACGTTCCTGCGGCCGACACAAGTGCGGCGAGCTGTGTTGTGTGGTGAGTATTCAGTGAGTCTGTGTCAGTGTTGTGTGTTTTATACCATCCAAACCCCAGGTAGAAAACTGGACATCTGTTTAAATTATTCCCCTTATTCCTGTCTGGAGGTGACATTAGAATTTAATTTCAGCTTGCAGCACACATCTGATAAAAGTGCTGAAGTCTTGCATTTAACCAAAATAGTAAAAGTTTGGTTATTGGGACAGAGGTAGGTGGTGTCACTGGTTTTCTTTCTGTCTGTCCAGAATGTGGAACACAAGTGCCTCCAGATCTGCGGCTACAAGCTCAGCTGTGGCCTCCACCGCTGCCAGGAGACCTGCCATCGTGGAAACTGTGAGCCCTGCTGGCAGTCCAGTGAGTCCTGCAGTCGTTTTCTTCGGTCCAACAGCCCTGTATTTATTAGCCAAGTCTCAGAAGTTACTTAATGTTTTTACATCATCTTTGTGTTGTTTTTTTTCCTTTGTGGTATTGTGTTTGGCAATAATGTGCCATGATGTTGCCACACAGCTCATATCCCATGTGGCTCCCTGATTCTTCTGTTTGCAGGTTTTGACGAGCTGACGTGTCACTGTGGGCTCACTGTCTTGTACCCGCCCATCGCCTGTGGCACAAAACCACCAGAGTGCAAGAACATGTGCACAAGAAGACACGAGTGTGACCACCCAGGTGAGATAAAACTGTAAATGTTCACACTGCATTTAAAAATTGTCATTGGTTATGTTCTCCTAACATTTATCTCTCATTTAGTGTTTCACAACTGCCACAGTGAAGAGAAGTGTCCGCCTTGCACGTACCTCACTCAGAAATGGTGCATGGGAAAGCACGAGGTAACTTTTCCCCTGAGCTGACAATTTGCATAACTTTTTATTTATTTTTTTATTCCTGTGATTAAAGTGACACTTCTTCTGCTTCACAGCAACGCAGCAACATCCCATGTCACCTGCAAGACATTTCTTGTGGCCTGACGTGTAATAAAACGCTGCCATGTGAGAACCACCGCTGCAGACGGATCTGCCACCGGGGCGAGTGTTTGGCAGAAGGCAGCTGCCAGCAGCCCTGCTTGCTGCCTCGTGCAGACTGTGGCCACCCGTGCTCCGCTCCCTGTCATAAAGGCAGCAGCTGCCCACGCACCACCTGCACCGCCAAGGTACAATGCTCGGAGAGCAGCTGCACTTCCAGTAGCTGAAATATGGGTTACAAAGTGTGTGCACATGGTCTTTGTTACATCCAGGCTTGGATTCATGGGGAGTTGAAGCATATTTTCCCACAATAAAAAGTGTCTATTCTTTTTATTTCTTCAGGCTACACATAGGCTAGCAGTTGATGGAATTCGCTGTAATAGTGTGTAATTATCATAAATAGCTAACTTGGATGAAATAATAACATTTCAGTGGTGGTTCTTCAAACTCAAGAGCTCAATGAACAATGAGACCTTTCACCGCTGTAGGAATTCCTCACATGAGCAGCATCAAACTTTCAAAAAAGCAACACAATGAATGTATGCTTACAATAAAACCTTTTCAGGAGACTGATGTAGAGTCCCTCATATATTTTACAGTAGTAGTGGAGTCTTAACTCTGGATACTGTTCACAGGTGGCTTTACAGTGCGATTGTGGTCGGAGAAAGGAGAGGGTGATCTGCACAGATGCAGCCAGTTCTTATCAGAGGTCAGTTAAACTGTTTCTGCATTCAGAAATTTTTAATTTTTTAAAAATATGAAGTGGTTGAAACGTCCCTCAGTCTCTCAATTGTAGGTATGCAGCCATCGCCATGGCCAGCAAGCTGTCTGATATGCAGCTCGGCGACTCCATGGACATCGGCCCCTTCCTCACTAAGAAGGAGATGAAACAGACCAGGTGGGCTGAATGATTTCCTGTTGAACCAAGATGTAAAGTGACACACAAAATTATTTGAGAGGACTTTCTTTGCAGTGATTTTTGTACGAGGTGTTGTGAGGCATGATGCAAGTACTTTTAATCATTACTGAAAAAATTATTTAAAAGTTCTTCCGCCTAGAAATGGATTTCCTGATCTGCTTGAATGATGACTTTTTGTTTGTGCGTTAATATTTAAATCAATCCGACAGCTCAGTTTTATAGGAATCATTTTATCAGAGCAAGTGGCCACAAATGAGGTGTGAGTTTGCAGCCAACTTACAGATCTGATGTAAAATCTACACGTTTGTTTTCTCAGGCTTGAATGTGACCAGGAGTGTGCTACTCTGGAGAGAAACAGGCGTTTGGCAGAGGCGCTGCAGATCGACTCCTCTTCTGACCCCTTCAACGTCCGCTCTCCTTCTGTATACAGCGACAGCCTCAAGGAGGATGCCAGGTCTGTCCTTTACAATTCCTGTTGCTTTATCTCATTTATTAATTGCACAAGTTGATTAATATTGTCTGCGCAGTTTGTGCAACACACTAAAAACTCCTAATGCAACTCTCTGTTCCTTCTCTCTTTCAGAAAAGACCTGAAATTTGTGATGGAGGTAGAAGAAGAGATCAAGAATCTTGTTGAGCTTGCTAATAAGGTGAGATGTCGTGTCCAGTTTGGTCCTGTTTGGGTGTCCTCTTGTGGTGTGGTCCGCCCTCTGGTGGCTGTTTTGGGAACTGATAAACTTTACATTTTCTTACTGAAGCATCTTACTGACTTGTTTGCATTTAAATAATGGAAATGGGAACCGTCAGTCATGCTTTTGATCTGTTATCCACTCATGCAACATCAGTAATATCTTGCATGTGCTGCTTAGAGAAAAACGTAGAAACTAAATAAAGGCCTACCTGATTGGACTCCCCACTTTTAGCTGTGGCATTAATGAATTTAAACCCAAAACTCACACAATTTTCATGTTATTTTCTGACCCAGTTGTTGTGTATTCAGCTATTTTTGAGCTCGGTCAGTTCTCCAGTGGACCCGTGGTTGCTTGTAGATTTCTGACAGGACGGCGAAGCCTCTTCAGTAATTGTCTCTAAGCCAGGCTAAATTAGTAGGTACCTCATGGGGCAGTTGGAAAAATAGCCTCCATGCTCTTTTTTTTCGGCTTTGTTCAATCAGGAGGGAGGCTGCCAAGGTCACTGTTGCCTTGGTTTCTTTGCCAAATATAAAAGATTGTTGATCATCAGCTTGAAGCTCCAATGCATGGCAGCAAAGCTTTTTTTTTAGCTTCAGAGTCTGCTTATTAAATTATCACATTTTCTACTCTTGCGTGGCTTCTACCTTCCCAAAACCTTCTACCTTGAACTGAGGTTTTTAAATATTTCCTCATTAAATTTTTTCCTGTCTTAGTAAAAACTAGCTTCTGGCAGAGGAAGTGGGCCAGTTTTATGCCGGTTGCTGTTTTCCCAACCTCTCCATGTGTAGTACACTACTATACAAAGTTTGGTCGAACATGCTTAGACTGGGAAAAACATTTCTTTATGGGCCTGGCTTAGTGTATGGGGGGCATTTTCTTGTTGGAACAGGAAATGGGTCTTTCCCAATCTGTTGCCACAAAGTTGGAAATACACTATAGTCTTTAAGTATAATTGAAAACAGACTGGATCAGTGGTTCCCTGCCTTTGTTGCTTGTGCCCCCTTAAAATGGAGCTAGTCTGACAGAAATCAATTTTTTTTCCTGCCCTGTTAATCTCATGATCTCTCAGATTTGTGTTGCATCCAGTGGTTTTTAGTGCTCCTGACCTCCCAGTTTATTAGAGAATACATTGTAGATATAGTTGAGTAATAGAAAAAGTAGGAAAAAAAACGTATGACTCATTAACTCTCCAACAAAGCTGATTTCCCTAATGGACATGCATTACTGATGTTCTGCAGAGAAAGCAGCCAAAGAGGAGCCACTGTTTCCCAGCCATGAACAGAGAACACCGGAGGATCATCCATGAGCTGGCCGAGGTCTACGGCGTGGAGAGCGTGAGCTACGACAGCGAGCCCAGACGCAACGTGGTCATCACAGCCCAGAAGTAGGACTTTGTTTAAAACATTAACACACATGAATTTGTTTGCACGCAACGTCACAAATGTAAGTGTCGATTGTGGATTTGGAAGATGTGTTGTCGTTCTCAGGGGGAAGGCAGTCTGTCCGAACTCAACCCTGACATCACTGATAGAGCGAGAGACGGCCGCGAGGGCCCCTCCTCCCATTGCTCATATCAAACAGCACAGCAGCAAGTAAGTCTTCTGTGGTTTATAGTGGAAATATGGAAATAGACACATCCAGCCTAGTCGCAGCATGAATAGCATAGTGCAGTATTTCCCAATCCTGGTTCCAATCAGCTCGTCATCAAACTGCAGAAGCCTGATAACGACCCACTCATTTGAATCAGGTGTGTTGGAAGAGGGAAACATCTAAAACATGCAGGGCAGTGGGTCCCCAGGACCAGGATTGGGAAACACTGGCATAGTGGAAGCAAGGCTACAGGGATCCAATCTAAACACGGATGATGTCATAGTTACTTCATAAGTGTTACTGCTCTGTAACTTGAGGGTACTCAGCCAAATGCCACTGAATTGTCCTTAAACATCACATTGAATTATCAACTTTTTATCATCTGCTTGTGCTTTTTACTCCCTTTTTATGACTAATTGACTTCCTCATTCCTCCTCCCAGGGTCGCCAGTGGAAGCACCTGGTCGAAGATGGTTAAAGAAGAGCCTGTGATAGATTATTTTGATGTTCAGGATTAAAATAAAGCCCCCCCCCCCCAAAAAAAGAGCGAAATCCTCAGGATCTACTCTGTCCACATCTGCCAAAAAAGCCTGAATAACTTTTTTTTTGCTCCTGTATGTTCCTCAAAGATGAACAAGAATTCCTCTAGATTCATAATGAAATAAAATTATCTATCTAAGATGTGATTGCCTCCTGGGAACACCCACACTTAGTTGGAGGAAGGATTAAATGAGTGCCGAGTCAAGACTTCCCCTTGAATTTGGATATTAAAGTTGATCGAGCCTGGCACACATTCTGAATATGGATCATTTTGAAAAGCTCCTGATTGTTTTCTTTGCCTCCTTTGTGTGAACCCAACTCAATAAAAAGCGACTTCTCCCTTAGAATAGCTCGTCTCTATAACAGTAGATGCTTCAGAGTGAGCTCTCTGCTTTAAGATTCACTGTGTGTTCCAGAAACCTTTTCAGCCATGGGATATCTTTTGTTCTTTCTGCTGGTGTTGAGCCAAGGGTTCAGTAGTAAACCTCTGCTGATTGAGTTTGTGGGTAGCTGGGAGTGGGCTGCACACACGGAAAGAAAGCTTTGTTTGAAACACGGCTATAACTCAGAAGTTGTGCTGCACTTTGTAAAACCGTAAGGAGTTTTGAGGTCAGTCTAATGAAGTCCTGGACCTGATGGGGGTTCACGTCTTTGTTCGAGGACACTTAAACAGGGAGGATGTTGGTTAGCACGATAGTGTTTAAGCCTGAGAGATGCTGACTCTGAGTCACAAATATTCTGATTTTGGACTGTCTTGCACTGACTTGATACTTCCAGATGTCCACATACATGATGAGCACTCCTTACATTATTCCTTTTTATTAATCAACTAGTAACACTCCACCGTATGCATTTTTAAGCCTCAAAAGAAAATTAAGCATATGAACTGGTCTACGTTCATACTGTACAGTATAAACAAAGTTTCTTTCAACTTGTGGTTAAAAGACTGAAAGCAGAGTAAAATAGTATCTTTCTAATAATAACTCATACTTTGTAGAACAGTCTTTAAAATACCCCTTCAAAAATATTTCCATGCCTATTATGTTTTTATTTGTGATCTATATATATATATGTGTGTGTGTGTGTATATATATATATGTGTGTGTGTGTGTGTGTATATATATATGTATGTGTGTGTATATATATATGTATGTGTGTATATATATATGTATGTGTGTGTATATATATGTATGTGTGTGTGTGTATATATATGCATGTATGTGTGTGTGTGTATATATATGCATGTATGTGTGTGTGTGTATATATATGCATGTATGTGTGTGTGTGTATATATATGCATGTATGTGTGTGTGTGTATA
>JBBPCS010000002.1:7441738-7462159 GCA_037974645.1 Hollardia meadi
TTAAAAGTTAGTTTAGAGTCTATTAAGACCCCAAGGTATTTATATTCAGGTACAACTTGTATTCTATCTCCTGACACGTACACATCTGGTTCTACACTGGAGCTGTTTGATCTGGAGAAGAACATAGCCACTGTTTTGGTTGTATTAAGTTTTAAGCAGCATCGATTTAACCATGCTGTGACATGGACCATAGACTGTGTTAGTTTTTGCTCCCGATATACTGTGCTGTATATAGAGTTGCAGCCCTGGCATATTTTACTGTAATTTTACAGTAACTTACAGTATAGCAGCAATACTGAAGATTCATTCAAAATAATTTCTCATCTATAAACACCACTTTCACACTGCCCTCTGAACCTCCACTTTGTCATTTCCGCAGTCAGATTATAGATTTGTCTGGTTTTAAGTTCAGAGCTTTGTAATCTAATTAGCATGTCACCCTCCCTGCCTACCAATAGATTGTATTTTCAGTGTTAGCAGTGTGAATCACTGGTGTCTTACCCAAAGCACTTTTAATATATACAATATTACTCCCATTTATAATGTAGAGTTATACGTCTGATGAGATTTAGCACTTGGCTCAGAGACAAACTGTCTGGGTCCTGATGCTGCTGCAGTTCACCGAGCGGCTAGTTGACCCGCTTAGATCGTAACGCTCAATGCTGCACCGTACTCTGTTGGGTAGATTCAATATAACCCACTTAAACAGCTGAACCGCATACTCACGCACAGTATTTTTTTTTTTTTAGATCTGCAACCAATAATTTATTTCATCATCAATGAACCTGCTGATTACTTTCTTAATTAATCAGCTAGAAAATAATCAAACCCAAGGGAAAGTCTTCAAAGTGCTTGTTGTATCTGATCAACAGAAAACCTCAATATAATAAATACACTACAATGTGTCATTTAAGACAAAGAAAAGCAGCAAATCCGCATATTTAAGATTGATTAACAAAACAGTTGTTGATTCATTGATTAATGGGGTAATTGTTTTAGCTCTTGTGTTTCTTACACTCGCAAAATCAGAAGAGAACAGGTAGCTAGGTTTGAGGAATATGAACATTTGTGTAGTTGTTCATGGAAATGAAGGTGAATTTTATTTGTTTTATATTGTCTTTTATATCAAACCTGTATGAGGCTCTTGAAAGGAACTGAAAGGGTAATAATAATTTTGTTCTGTGACTGGCATGAGCTAAAATGGTTACCTTATTTCATTTTGTTGAAGTATTAATTGTTGTTTATTGTGTCACAAATGGGCAGACCACAGAGACTTTGAGGACACCAAAACACTGTTGCAGTGGTGAAACACTTGTCAGAGAGAATATAACGTTGCAAACAACAACCTTAGTCTCCTCAGTAACACAACAAACAAAGCCTTTCCTCTTTAGCAGCACTATTTAACCTGCCTGTTTCTATACCTGAACGTAACTTTGCTCATGGAATTCTTTGCTTTTTTGGTTATATAACAGAAATTTCTACACTTTAGTCCTTTTATGAGACAAAATACAAGTAATTTGAAAATATAAAACGGATATCTGATATTGATCAAAGACAAACTAAAAGTAGATCATGACCTTCAGTCTGAATCCAATGTCCTGGGGCTCCATCAGGTGGGCCAAACATCTGGCGGACTTTAAGACAGAAAAAAGGGCTTTTTAGGCTCAGAGGTTGGAGTGTTAAAGGCTCACCTCCATGATGCTGAACAGCACTCTACCTGTCAGGAGGAGAAGGCCAGTGAGCTCTCTATACCAGGCTGGACCATTGACATAAATAAAGATGGACGCTGCGTCTCCACTTCCTCCCTTTGTACAAAAATAAAGCCAAAATATCCCGGATACGAGCGCTGCCATTTTTTTTGCTGGTAATGTCATTTGGAACCAGTCTGTGCAGTAGCGAACGGGCATTTATTTGACGTGTACTTTGAGTTTTCAGCTTGGCCCATGTCCTACCTGATATCATTGAGGGGGAGGAGTTTATTACCTATACTGCAGCCCACCAGCAGGGGGCGATCGAGATGTTTTGGCTTCACTCTTTCATGTTGTCCATCTTTATATACAGACACGGAGACTAAAACCAACAAGACTCTGGGGACACAGGTTGAGATGTCTAAGGCTCACCTCAGTGATGCTGAACAGCGCATTGAGCAGCTTACCAACGAGCTCCAGAAGGAGAGGAGCTTGAAACTGCAGCTTATTGAGCAGTAGCTGCAAACAAAAGGACGCCCATCTCGATACGGCCCAGCACATCCTGCCCTCGTTCTGTCGCCTCTCTCTCCCATCCCGCATGGGCAGAGTGGTGCTGATAGATCCGGGCTAACACTTAGTTTGGATGCAGAGGAGGAAAGAAGAGAGAGGGGGGAGGGAGGGAGGAGTTGGTAATGGAGGAATCATCTGCCAGATTTTATTTTATATGGTAGTTGGGTCGGGTTTATTAATGGAAAGTGACTGTTTTCACTATATATTTGTGTCAAAGTTGACCCTGGTGACCTCAGTGCTGACTAACACAGCCCACTGAAGCCTTTTCTGTCTCCGAAAACTAACTTTTTTTTTTTTTTTTCAACACTTTTTTAAACACTTTTTGGTTTTACACCCAGCTCAGTTCACCAGCTGCTGCTCCAGTTTTGAAGTCACTGCAGTTGGCATTACTCTCGCCCGATTGGCTGTTGGCTTTGGATGCAAGGCAGATTATCCCGTTGTCATGGCTACAGCAAACAGGAAATGCCCCGCAGCAGGTAATGCTTCAGGCCTTGTTCCGGTGTGATCGCTCGCTGCTTGCGAGGAGAAACTCACCTCATTGCTGTTGCTGCATCTTTCCATCTGCTCCCACAATGCCTCCTTTTTTTAGGGCGATGGGAGCAGCCAAGGAGCTGAACCGTGAACGCTGTCTGTATAAAGATGCTTTGTCCCAAACAAGCCCGGAAATCCAACATTGACCCTAAACTCCTTTTCTTGGGTTAAGTGCTTAAAATAGAGCTGCCGCTTTGTGCAACCTCATGCACCTATTTCTTCACAATATATTGTACCAAATCACTTTGATCACAGAATATCAGCAGATGCCCTATTATTTTCAGCCACCATGTACGTTCCTCTTCACTGCACATGCCGAGCTGCAAGGGATCGGCCCTGAAATGTACTTCTCCACTCCTAATCCCCCTCAGTGACGGTGCAGGTCTGCGTGCTTTTGTACATTCCCTTTGATGGTGGCTGATGGCCATTGAGTAGCTTTCGGAGAGTTCTGGCCTTTAAGCAGCTTGAGCTGGGTTTTGTGTGCGGCTCTTAAACTGAAGAAAGAGAAAAATGGAGGGGCCCAGAAGTGGGAGAGAATCAGACTTTGCTCCATACCCTCAGTACAGTCCATATTCCCTTTAGTGCACCCCATCTGTCTTTGACAATAATGTTGACGAGGGCAGGTTCCTGGTTTCTGTTATGTAAACGTTGCCACTGGGAACTGTACGTTATGCATCAGCACCTTTACAGTTTTTCAGTCGAGATTTTGCAGAAAAAGGGAGCAAAACCACAATTTTATGGATTTCTCTGCCTTCCTTTCTTGCTTTCTGCTCAGCCTATCAAACTTCATAATGTCATGCGCCATTTTAGAAAAGTTGAAAGAAAAAATCACAATGATGCCGACAATGATGCCGACCTTTTTTGGCGTAATCTTCTGATTTGCCACTAATTCTTTTATGGCGAAGTTAGAGCTGTTTTGGTTAATTTCCATGATAGATTTTTGTGTTTCCGATTTCCTTTTCTCTCTGGGTGAAAATGGGCAGGACTTATCTGAAAAATGGTGATGTCACACGCTTCCTTGCACCAATCAAAATTTAGCAACATTTGAGGACAAAGCTGTTGTGTTGTTTGCTCATGCCAGGAATATGAATATTTATGTGATTATGTCACATAGAAACACTTTTTTTTACTTTGAAAAAAATTGTCTTCAGGGGTTTTAAAATGTCTACGTGTGACCCCCTCATCACATAAAAATAATAACCATTTCCACTGCTATACACTGTAAAATGATGATGCAGCCTGTATTGCAGGTTAGAAAACCAGCCAGACAGTTTGTATAAATCATGACTATAAGCTCTTTGTTTCCCTCCTGTGGCCTAATAAGGAAGTGAGGAATATAAAAACCCATAAAAAGCTGGTTAGAAAATGGAATTGACTGAGACGGTGATTAGAGTGTTAGAGTGAGCAGCGTTTTTTTTAATGCTTTATGTTGCCTTATGCACATCCATTTGTGTGACCAGGCCCTGAACCTGGATCCCTCCTCACATTCAAACAGTCACCCCGTCTGTCTGGCTGCTCCCTCTGTTGGTCATCAATAATACTACTGGTGCTCCCTCACCCCCTGTTAGCCCCCCTCTACCCCCCTGTCTGCTACACATTGGGACATTACCATTTGGTGAGACTGACTGGCTTTGGTGAGGGCGACTGTGGGGGTCCGACAGGGAGTACTCCTGTGCTCAAGGCTCCCTTTTGCATCGACCGAACTGCTGGATCTCTTTGTTATCATTGAAACCACATGCTGTTGCTGGAGAAACAGGAGAGTAGCACAATCTCAGAATCAGCATGGATAAACTTGCCGGGTTGACCTTGCAGGAAATCGAGACGCACGCCTTATGTCCCTGTCTGACTAATACACGTAAAGCCGTTGTCATATGTTATGTAATACAAGGTTAATCTAATACACAGCGTCAGTGTGGACTGATATTATTGCAGGATTTGACTGCAGGGAGGAAAACGAATGATTGAGGCTGCAGTGAGAGATTTAGAAGTGGTGGTTTGGATTTGTTTCTCAGATCCTTCCAGACGCGATTGAAGACGGAGGCAGTATACTCATTTCAACAGCAGGTGTCACCACCAAGCAAACCAATGCCACAAGCTGCCAGCATTCAGCAATACATGGGAGGGCCAGCTTTTGCCTATCAATAAGTTGATTCCAATAATCCGGGTTGTGAAGGTCATATATTTGGATCCTGAATTGCTCTCTCCTTCAGGTGCTAACTTATCTGTCAGTAATGGTGTGTTTATGTCAGGTGTAATAGATAATA
Organism: Hollardia meadi; assembly: GCA_037974645.1. Classification (NCBI taxonomy): domain Eukaryota; kingdom Metazoa; phylum Chordata; class Actinopteri; order Tetraodontiformes; family Triacanthodidae; genus Hollardia; species Hollardia meadi. The sequence goes on from JBBPCS010000002.1 coordinate 7,446,792, forward strand.
TGCATGCATCAAAACAGCTTGGGTCCTTTTAGACGTCTCTAAGGGTTGGCGCGTCCTCCAGAAGGTCGTGACCTCTGGCCTGAAGGTCAAAGGCCCTCTCTAACCAGCTGTCCTTACAATAACCGCTGAGTTTTCCTCTCAGAAATGGAGCGACAGCCCCCTTTCTTCATGTATATTCCTCACACCATTTTTAAGGAAGCTTGTCAGAATGTTGTGATAATTGAAGGACAGATTTTCTGCTTTCCGTAACCTGTTAAAAACTGCTGTGAGTAATTTCCTTTCTACTCTGACACTTGGCTCAACACTTTTGTGACATTATCACACCGGTAGAACAGAGGAAACAATAACAGTGACAATTTGCCGTCATGTGTCACAAGCCAAGCCCTCTTTGAACCTGCCCCACTTCACCTCCTTTGTCATTCAAATAACCTCATGAATATTTCACTTCCATGATCTGACGGCTGGAAGAAGGGAGGGAGAGAGGGGCTGGGGCCGAGGGAGATATATCCTAATCTTCCACGTAGCGGGGTTGTAGTCAGACCTGTGTAACAATGGCCAAAGCTTGGGTGTATGTGTAATTGGTGTTAGATGGCATGAAATATCACAACTTTTTAAAAAAATCACAGTACACACACAGAAACAGGCAAAACTGTGCCTCAAAGTCCTTTGAACATCCTTCTGTCCATCAGGGAATGGTGTGTTTTATCACCCTCTTTTTTTGTGGCTTTCAGTTTTCTGCATTTTGAGGAGAAATCTTTGGGGGGGAAAAAAGCAGCCTGCAAGAAATCCCACCAGAAACTAATTTCACGTGTCAAGTGACACAGTCACCTTGCTGTGCAGACCAGCCTGCTTGTTTGCCACTACGCTGTAGCCACAGCCTGAATGTAGCCTCTGGGCCGACTAGTGGGTGAAAGGTAACGCTAACGAGGGGAGTGGAGGAAATACTCCTAACCTATGAATGCACTCTGACAAAGGGGCAGCACGGAAACACAGGAAGGTGCTCTTGACGTGGCCTTCTCTTTTTGTGAAGTGGCTTTAGAGCATGTTTGCTCACCCATTGTGAAAATTGGGCACTCAAAGGCAAACAGACAAATATAATACCCATGGATCGAGTGCTTTCAATTGAGAAAATAGCATTCCCCCTTCCTCCTCCTCCTCATCACCACGTCATGATTCCATCATATATGGCAGTTTATGTGTGTACACATGTGTTAATGCTATGCAGCGTGGCCCCTTTAAGAGCCCGATGTCCTTTTTTTGAGAATGAGTGGAGGACTCGGAGCTCTGTGTGTGCTGACCGTGGCCTCTGGGTTGGTCACCAGGGGGAAGCTGCAGCAGGGGAATGGCTAACTGACTCTAACCTTCCCAGCCCCCGTTTGGACCAAACGGCAGCCTCGCCGCGCCACATGCCCTTATCTACTAATGGAATGCAACAGCTGTGCGGGGGAGCGTCGGGGTGGGCTGGCTGAAACCCCCCTGACAGGCCCCTGCACAGCCCCCACCACCACCACCATCCCCACCTCCAAGCGACGTGCCGGGCTCCTGAAAGGCAGCTCAACTAAAAAGTGAGCTAGACATAGTGAGAGACTCGGCAGGGCTGCTGCACATTCAAAATAGAGTCAGAGGGAGGGAAGAGAGAGAGAGAGAGAGAAGGAGAGTCAGGGACAGGCAGTGCTGAAAAGGAGAGCACAAAGAGAAGGAAAGTGGAGCAGGGGAGGGGAACAGGAGGCTGGGTGAAGGGAGAGGGAAAGACAAAAGAAGGAGAGGGGAGACATAGCAGGGTGAACGGAGGGGACTAAGCAAATGGCTACGGAGGAGACGGCGGGGGGAGCCAGGAAAGCCACCAAGAGCAAACTGTTTGAGTTCCTGGTCCATGGAGTGGTGAGTGGCGCTGTCCGTCATTCCTGAGAAGGGAGCTGGGCTCTGGCATGCATGTGTGTGTGTGTGTGTGTGTGTGTGTGTGTGTGTGTGTGCATGAGTCGGTGCAGCAGCAGCAGCGGTCTGTATGTGAGAGATAGCTGGGTAAAGCTGGCCATGTGAAGGTTATTTCCAGCCTCAGCCCCCTGGATCCCAGCCTGGTAGGAGATGGCTTGAGAGAACAAGAAGTGGAGCAGCATGGATGGATGGAGCTGAGCAGGAGAGGGGATGGGGAGCAGAGGATTTCTGAGACAAAAAAAAAAAAAAAAGGATAATTGTAGAAATAGAAGCAGCAGCATAAAAAAGCAGCCAGCTCCCCCTTTGGCTAACATAGGAGCACACTGCTTCTCTGGGAGTCACAGACAGAAGGGGGCAAAATGACGAGTCCACTCACAACAACACAGTCAGAGTAGCCTTCCAGGCAACGTGTCGGTGGTTGGTGGAAGGATTTGAACCTGTAAGGTCACGAGGCAAACGGACGTAGTAGCGTAGACGGATCCGAGGCAGATGGCCAATCCTGGAAATCATGCAGAACAATCAGTCCATTCATATGAAGCTAGCATGAAATGTCAAGTCAAGTGTTGCTCATGGTTAGAGGTTAGGCAACTATTACTACAAGCCTCCTACTTTGGTTTTTCTTTTTGATGAGCTGAATGAATTAAAGCGGGTTGAGGATGATGCAAAAGTGTTGGTCAGTGACACTTCCCTGTTGAAAGTTTTAACTTCAGACTGTTTGATTGTTTAATTTTCAGATTGATGGTTCCAACCTAAAAATAATTTTAATTATTGATTCATCTGCAAATTAGTTTTGTGATTGCATTGTCAAAAAAACCATAGAAAAAAAGACCCATCACAGCTTTTCAAAGGTGACATCCTCGAAAATCTAAAAACAAATGACTTCCTGTTTTCTTTGATAAACAACAATGAAAACCAGCAAATCCTCAAATTGGAGAAGCTGGAAACAGAGAATGTGTAGCCTTATTTATTTCCCACTTTTGCCTGAAAACAATTTATCGATTGTCAAAATGTTGATTGTTGATAAGCTAATCGACTTATCGTTTCAGCTTTAATATTTTTGAAGCTTTATTTTTAAAAAATCGACAGTAGAGGGATGACAGGGAAGTTGCAGTTCATGTTCAGCGGCTTAAACCTTTAGTCCAAAAAGGTGATTTTTTTTTTAATTTAACACAATATTCCACAATAAAAGCAGAAATGTTATAGAAAAGTCCAATAAAACAATCATATTTATGTGCGACTACATTGTTTGTAGTATCTCCTCCCCTGTTAATCATCTGGTGACTCCATTTGGGGTCCCAATCCCTTTGTTGAACAGTATTATTTTCTCATTAATGTATAATTCTGGAGATACCTTGTGATTAAGCTGAACTGAATGTCACCTTTGCGCAGATCCTGAAACTTGGCATCACCTCTTAATCCTCAAGTACGTCGAGAAGGTCAAAAAGACTTTCTGGTATTTATTTTCTTCAATCAAATGTTGATTTTCCAGTCTCATATTGTTTCATTGGAATACATGTATATTCTGGGGCATCTTTGCTTCCAGGTGACAGGAAATGAGGGGATAGACGGATGGGAAACAAGCAGACTTGAACCAGGAATGTTGTGCGGTTCACTTTCACTGATTTTCAGAGGCCTGAAGAGGTAAAAGTACACAGACTCTCTGTGTGGTCTTGACCCCCAGGCTTGAAAGTAGTTTCTAAAGCCGAAACAGCAAAGGTTGATTAAATGGTCATAATCGATGCGTAGTTTTTTAAAGCAAAAAGTCGCTTCTTGTGGCGTCTCAAATGGGATTATACGCTGGTTTTCCCATTTTTCTTTGATAGTTAACTCAATAGTAATCAATAATGACCTTATTACATTACATCACATATGTCTGGTGTAGTTTTAAAAAAAGAAGACTTCATGTCATTGGCTCGTCAAATGTCTCTCAGACCTCGATTGACTGAGTTCTCATTTGAGGTGAAAGTCTGCTTTAATCAGTGCTGACGTTGGGCCGACTGACACCAGGTAGATTTATACTCTGAAACAAGATGAGGTATTGTCTCTTTGACAGGAGCGGTCATTACGGGGGCTCTGGTGGTGAAGCCCTGCGCATAGAGACAGACTTTAGGAAACAATGGACCTGGTGATTGATGAGCCAGATGAGTGTGTCCTCTCAACAGACCAATTAACCTTGATGAGGCTCTGGCTGCTCCAAGCCAAATATTTCCCTCCGCTTATTTTCTCATATGCTTCCTCCCCTTCATCTCTCTCTCTCTCCTTCCTCTCTTTCGTCTGTGTCTCCCCCACATTCTAAGATGGAAAAGTCTTGTTATAATAGTTGCGGCAGGTTCCTCGCTATGTATACTGCAGAATGGAGAAATATTTATACTATGGGATATGGGGATGATTCGCCGCAGTTTGTTAGCTTGCGGCAAGGGATGACGTTTCCTTCCCCCCCTCATGGGCAAATTAAGCGAAACAAACTTGTACATGTTCTCGTGCATATATACACACACAAGAATATATATAAACACACTATTTGAAAGTATTGTTGTGGTTTCAGAAGGTCGTAGTGTTCCTGCCTCCCGGCGGCAGCGAGTGTGTTGTGGGGGAGATTGTTTGGCCGAGGTCTAGGACTGATGGGTGGGCTGAAGGCCTGGCTGAGGTCTCTTTTTCTTTCTCATTATCTGCCTTACCTCCCTCCTGCTGTGTTACTTCTCTGGCTCATGTGTTGAGGTCAGCGAGGGCCACGGTGAGGAGAAAAGCCTTCCAGCACTCTGCATGGGAAACCCCGATAAGCCAAACCATAATACGGCACACTGTAGCTTCGTCATCTCTGAGTGTGTGTTTATGTGAGAGCAAGCGATGGGACCTTTGAACATAAACTCAACATTTACTCTCATATCTGGATTGTTATTAAATCTGGATTACATGCTTAAAGGGTTAGTACACTCAAATTACAAAAAAAAAAAGTATATTCTCACTTACTTTTAATGGTATATTAATGCAGATATTTTGGCAGTTTTCTGCTGCCACACCAATACAGTGGAGATTTCATCTGTGGTGCTCACAGCATTGAAAATAAAAATGAAATATAAAATGAAAAAAAAACAGCCACTTGTCTTTTCAAAATGTCCCGATTACTCTGGATAATCCACAGACCTTGCCATGATCATTTGTCATTGAAATTCCTTTATACCAAAGAAATGAAACGTTGCTATGAAAACTGTGATGTGTTCTTTGGATTCAGAGTAGCAGGAACGTTGTTTTTGGAAAGAAAAATTGCTGTTGAATGTCATAAAATGTCAACTTTTCAATGTGATCAACATTACATACAATACACCTACTGTATTGGGGTGTATATACTGTGTATTCGTGACGTGGGAGAATCACTTTTATATTGTTTTGTACCTGTAGTTTCATCTCTGGAACATCTAGATACTGTTGATAGATCAGACAGTAATGTGCGTTTTTGGCTAATGCAGGGAATTAAATACCTTACAAATACATCCCCAAATACAGGCACGTCATCTGAATAAATATAAACATCCACTTTTTCCTCATTGATTTTTCAACACTGCCCACAATGTGCTGATACACCCAGAGATATTAAAGGGATATATAACACATGTATACCCTTGATAGGCATCAGCTACTAAGGAAAATTAAATGCCTGATGATAATAATAATAATAATATCTGGAGTTAAAGGCCTAATTTTTTCGCCCAACAGTCCAAAACCCAAAGATTTTCAGATTATTATAAAGTAGATCATAGGCTTCTCCTTGATATAAAGTGGCCTGTATTGTACATGATTCTGTATGTTACTGTCGATAACAACGTCTGCCAAATGAATAAATGCAATCGAGAAAGAAATGTTAAGAAAAACAATAAATTCTAACACGATGGAAACTGAAAGTATAGGATGATTGGCTGATCAATCATCATAATAATATATATATATATTTAATATATAATGCTTAAATTAATTATACTAAAAAACAGACAACAGATTTTTGTTAAACAATAAAAAAAAACAATATGTTCAAATCATCATGATGAGATTCCACTGAAAGTCAATGAACACTAATATTGAATCATTGCCCAGCCCTTGCATTGATATACAATATTACTCCATAATTACAAGGATGAGATTAAAATACGAAAACGTTATTTAAACAGAATTGTCTTGATTAATTAACAATACATGCCTGAGTTACGTTACAGCTAAACAACGTGCAGTAATTAAGGATAAATTACTGGATATCGTACAAAAGTTTTTGGTATACTTGTTATACTAAACAATAAATCAATCGATGATCTTAATGTTCATGCTCATTTCAGGGCTCCAATCGAAGCCTGTAAAGGGGCCGTCCATGGTACAACCCATAGATTCATATGTTTAGTAGAGTGTGGGCTAAGTTTGACCTCTTCAAATCCCTCCAGAGATGCCAACACACTTCTCAGATATCCATCCACATGACAGATTCGATTGCTGGCTCGCTGGCTGGCTGAGCTCCGGGCCAGAGTGTTGGAGCCGGTTCAGCAGGTCAGATTATAGAGCACCACTCATTTTGTGTGTGTGTGTGCGTGTGAGAAATCCTTATACATTATCCAGCTATGGTTTTCTATATCTGTTATCTGAAAGGCTGAAATTCTCCAGATGCTTGTAACAGAAGTCTGTCTGATGTTTGGGTGTCCAGCTTAGGTGGGACGTAGACAGAAAAAGAATTGGCCTCTTAAGACTCCACAAGGTGACAACCCTTCGAGCAGGTGGCCCCCACCATATGTTTTCTTATCCTCTCCCGTTCGCAGACCCTTACCCTCTTACCCCAAACATCCCCTCCCCCCTCGCCAAACCAAACTCCCGGCTCGAGTGACGGCAACGCCTGCTTGGGCTTATCACACAATCTCTGCTTGCTTGGTCACCATTTCAAAGGGCACAAAACACGTCAGCCTTATTCAGTCAGACTCTGTTTTGAGTTATTAAATCCGTCTGTGAATGCACGCATTTTCATTTGATCCCAGTTTGATATCTAGTTTTCTTATTGCACCCTCCCCGCTGTTTATTACCTTGTTCATTGTTTGTTATCGGAGGAAGGGTTACGATTGTTTGCAGACAGTCTAAAGATCAAATCTGGTGGGTGTACGTACATGCAGTAATCCAGTTTTAGAGGCAACAAACAGTGTGAAATTTGGGGGGGAAAAGCCTGAGTAAATGAGAGGTTATGAAACTTCTGATTTTGTATCCTTCAGCTGTCCTTGTATCTCCCACATTTACCCATTATGTTACAAAATTTAGCCGGCACTTTCTGTGCCAACTTGAAAAAGGACATTTTATTTTTTTTGCAAGGTGAAATATTGGTTTTATCAAGTAATGGCTCTGCCAAACAACAAGGTTTGGATGTTCTTTGAGAGAGAGGGGGGAGGATAGACATCTTTCATGATTTAAAATGTCCGATGTGACAAGCTGTCTCTTGTTTCTCTTTGTGGAGTTTATTTATGTATTAACTCAGAAACCATCCCTGATTTTTGTATTTTTGGATCAATTCATGGTCGTAATGCATTTCAGCAGTGGAATGGAACTTTTTGCACTGCACATTTACATCTAAGAAAAGTCTTGAGGTACTATTTTATATTAAAACCCTGTGATAAGCTTATAAAATATGATAAAACCTCACAACAGTCAGGGCCGTATCTAACCTGCTGCCCCGGGGGAATAAAGTAAGCCATTAACTCAGGCTGGGTATATTTAATTAATTTGATTCATTATTGTTTAGTTTTAGTTTTAATTTGTATAATTATTGTATTACAACGTGCATTAAAAGTTTGTTTTCAGTCAAAAAGTAACACGAATGATAACTTGGCTACGTTAGCATGTCACAGCTTCAGGTACATTCGTGACTCCAGGCGGCTAGCTGAGTGAATTTAACAGAATTTAACAGTCACAGTTGGAACAGACGAAATAAAGATTCACAGTTCACAGTTTATCTTTGCTGAGGTGCTAAAGGTAAAGAGGGGAGGAGTCAGTGGAGCAGGGCGCGGATGTTGACGCTAATCTAGCAGTCAGCTACAGGCTTAGCTAGCGGGCTTAGCAAATGTAGCATGATACAGAGCTGTGGAGAGATATGGAGCTGTTGGACTCCACTCACACCTTATTATATCATGTTGTTACATCAAGAGGAGGTTGATAAAGGTTAAAAGAATAAATCAGACTTGAAACACATTCTTAATAAACATTAACAAAGTTTTTGCCAGCTGTAGTCGAAACTCTCCTCTTTTTTTATGCTGTGCTAGTTACCCGCACGAGCTAACGGTCAAGTGCAGCCAAGACTTTCACTCCAAATCACTTTTTCTTACATAGTTAGCATAAAGAGATAAATTAACAACATGAGGACACAGGATTAAAATGTGGATGTGTGTATGCGTGTGTGGTTGATGATGTTGTTTTTAAACGTGATGCGTATGACCACATGGATTTCCCCATTGTGGGATAATAAAGTTTACCTTACCTAACCTTAAATTTTTGTTTTAGTTTCGAATATGCGCTAAACACGTGTAATTAATTAAATTACCAGAAAGTAGCTGCCACACAGATAACCTGGGGCTTTTGTGTCTGTGAATATATGACAATATAACACAGACAGGAACCATTCTCCTGCACAGTAAGTACTTTTAATACTTTAAGTAGGTTTTGGGTTCGATTCCCGGTCGGGGCAGGGTCTTTCTGTGTGGAGTTTGCATGTTTTCCTTGTCTTTGTGTGGTTTTCATCTGGGTGTTCCCATTTACCCCCACCACCAACACGTGTATGTTAGGTAAATTCTAAGACTTTGTACTTTGTAAGTGACAAATAAATCTTTTCGTGATAATGGAGCATTTTTATATTGCAGTATTGCTTTTACTTTGAATATTTATTCGAACAAATGCATTTACAGTAATTGCAAATAGAGGACTGGTTATTCTCTGTGGACATATTTTACCTCCTGGTTCTTTACAGTAGGTGGTCTGTGCTCCAGTCTGAGTCAAAGGATTTCTTTCTTTCATACGAACCACAATTTGGTTTTCAGACAATAAACTGAGGCGGGAGGCAGCTGTTGCCATGGGAGTGACATGCACAGGTGAGAGTTCCCCAGTTGTTCCCAGGCGTCAAGGCGGGAGTGTGGGACTGTAGACTCTCTGACACTGTTTACATTGTTTAGGAGGAGTGTGTGTTTGAGTGTGTGCTGCAAAAACAATCTACATTTAGTCTTTTTTTTTTTTTTTTCAGCCGTCAAACCTGATTTCTTTGTTTAAGAACAAGAGAGATTATAAGAGAGAAACTCAACAATGCTGCTTGTTTTAAATACAGTTGCTCTTGTTTCTGTAAATCTGTGTGTTAGTTGTGTTCAGACAAGACAAAATAAGGCGGATCACTGCTCGAGTATCAGTTGTTTTTTTTCAGGTTCAACTGAAATGACGACATAACTCACACCACTGGCAGATTCATTTCACTGACGCTTTTAAAACTTTACTTCCCAGGTGCTTTCATATTTGCAGCCCTAGAAGGAAAAGTTTCAAAACACAGAAATCATATGTTGAGTTCAGGTTTACCAGCTTAGCAGTTGTTTGATTACCGAAAGGTTACAAAAGGTAGGAGAGTCTACAGTTAAAATAGAACCAGAACAGACACAAGAAATTCATTTTGAATAGGAAAAAAAATATGTGATCTCTGGATAAGGAGCTGTCAGTCTTTGTTGCAGCTCTGCTTCATGATTTTGTCAGATAAAACCTCTTCTTTGTCCACCCTGAATCCATGAGAAGGAAATGCATAAAAGTTGCAATTGATCTAATGTATCCTTTGTTATATTTTTAGAAGCACTGTTTTGTTGTTAATAATCAGAAACCACAGCAGATTTTCTACATATACAGTATGTGACCTGTCTTTTCCCCTGCTGTCTCTCCTCAGCGTCCTGGCATGCCGTCTGGAGCGAGGATGCCCCACCAGGGAGCTCCCATGGGCCCCCCTGGCCCACCGTACGGAGGGAGCCCGGCGGTTCGACCCGGCCTGCCCGCTCCGGTGATGGAGCCCAGTCGTAAGAGGCCTGCCCCCTCCCAGCAGGTCCAACAGCAGCAGCAGCAACAACAACAGCAGCAGCAGCAACAGCAGGCCGTCCAGAACCGGGCCAGAAAGTGAGTCTGATCGCAGTCGACCTCCAACTCCGACCTAAAACACTGCATGGCTTGCGTGTAGAACTCCTTATTTGTCTGCTTTTGTGTGTAATGGTTATAGACTACAACAGCTGTGGTTACACTTGGCATTGATCTTCAAAACCAAACATGGTTATGGTCATGAATCATGTGCAAGCAATGTAGTAAGAGTTGGGCATCGAACCACAATATTTGTTTTAGCACCAACCATACCAAGTACAATTCCAGATTAGACTCGTAGTTTTGAGGATTTTAGACTTTACGTCATTCGGGAAAAATTACACAAGGTATATTTAAAGCTTGTGTTCAGACAGACATTAAACACAATGTGTTTGAGAACTCTGAATTATTTTTGTTATTTGATAAAAAAAAGAGTTTTGGAGAAAAAGAAATGTATATTCTTGAAATTAGGTTTAAAAAAAGGATGGCTTTAATGGTCCTGAAACATACCGATCTTACTGGTACCAGTAGATTTCAATGCAAAGAACAATACAAAATCCTGCTATCAAGATGCATATTGAACAATAGTGCTTCAAGCAATTCTGATTGATTAACCTTCAGTCATAAAAGTGATCTATCAAGTGACGAGTCTACAACCATGCTAGCGGCTCCGTCAAACTGTACTTCGGTGCTTTGAGCTAAATGCTTACATGCTCACAATGATAATGCTAACATACTGATGTTTAGCAGGTAAAATGTTGACCATGTTCACCATCTTAGTTTAGCTGTGTTAGCATGCTAACATTTGCTAATCAGCATTAAACACAAAATACAGCTGAGGCTGAGTGGCATTAGGTAATAGACAAAGTTTTGATGTGATGATAGCGCTGGATGAAACATTAAGTTATTACAGTTCATCCTGGTATCAGTAATAGTGGTCAAGACATTTCAGGCTAGACCAAACATTGCCATCCCTGTTAGCACACTGTTCACGTGGCTAATCAAAAAAGCCAAATATTTGCAGATTTGTGGATTCTTCTTTATATAACTGTAAATTGAATATCCTTGGGTTTTAGACTGCTGATTGAAGAAGCCACTTTGATCCAATGGCTTTTTTCCCCCCAATGTTTTGATGTATTGAAGAACACAAAAACATATTGATGAGAAGTGAAACCATGACCTTTGTACGTCTCTGTTCAGCTTTCATTTCAGTTTTTATTTGGACTCTCTCCCCACTGTTGCACTCTTTGCATCTTTTGCTTTGCTCCTTGATGTTTGCATCCAGTTCTCACCAACCCAATCACTGCCATGGCTGAATGCCCCTCCTCTGTTCACTCTTTATGTGTCTGTAAGTCTTTATCCTCCAGTTTGGCTCATCGTCACATCTGTGTGGTTGTTTTCTGTGGACGCTCAGGGTTTAGTACTTGCGTTGCCTTATTGTTACACTATCGATTGTGTGCTATTTGACTATCATGTACAAAAGATCCGAACATCAGTATCCAAGGCACATACACATGCAGACAGAGTGGATTGATGTCTATTAGGAGACAAGTGTGTGGCAGGTATGGTCATTAGAAAGAAGATCAATACGCACACTCAGTGGACCTCTGTCTCTCTCTCTGTCTCATTCTCTCAGTATCTGCAGCACAATTGATCCACTTACAATTAAGCAGGCTTGTCGAACAGGTCAGGGGAAATGTTGTCCTGTGTCAGGGCCTCAACCCCCAGAGCAGCCCGGGCTACCTGCAGAGGGTCCAATCGATGGTCCAGGGTGACCCCTCCAGGTGTCTCTTTCTGTTGCATTGTGAGACGTGTGAGTCCTCTGGCAAACAAGTTGATGCTCCGGCTCCCGGCTCTACTCCATCCAGCTCAGACCCCACGTGGCTGCCAGCTGAGGGCAGGCCACCTGTGTTTGCAGTGTCATTGAGACCTTATGGTCCCAGCTACACTCTAAAAAATAGGATTTAACACTCAACCCTGTGTCCTAGAAATTACGTTACATTGCTACTAATTTGTAAGGAACACTAACACAGTTTATATACAGTACATATAAAGTCCTCATTATTATATTAATGTTATGTTAATATAGTATACAATTAATATTATTATTGCCAGTTACTGTGACCCTTAAAGGGACAGTTCACCCAAAATCCCAAATATTTTTTCCCCCTCTTACCTGTAGTGCTATTTATTTTAGAATGTTTTGGAGTGAGTTGGGGTTTTGGAGATTTCTGCCTTCTCTCAAATGTAATGGAACTAAATGGCACTTTGCTTGAAGGGCTCAAAGCACCTTGTTGTGAGCACATAAGAACTATTTTCTTTTCCCTATCACCAGGCAGATGAAAGTGTGCATTGACTCATGGATGAGAGGCTAGCTAAGTAAGCTAGCTGACGTTGCACTACTCTTGCCCTGTCACGAGCAGGAAAATGTTTCCTTCTGCGTGATGACGCAGTGTAGATGGGTAGAAAGAAAATAGTTCCGACATGAAACTGTTCGCAACAAGGTCTGTGGGTTATTTTGAGTATTTTGAGTTTTCAAATGTATTTTTTGGCACTTTGAGCACCACAAGTGGAAGTGGAAGAAGTTTATTTTGGTTGAACAAACACTTTATTATAATTTCAAAAAAAAATAAATTTTTTAATAACATTAATACTCCACTGCAACCCTAGTTAAAAAGCATATTAAAGCATTATCCCGGGCATAACATTTCAGATGCATAGTATTAATTGCAAAGTTGTGGCCATTTGGAAATGTCTAAAAAAATTGTATCTTGACGAGCTTTTCTCAATGCATTTTTATACAACCCAAATTATTATCTGGTGAACAGCTAGTTTTTTTTGTGGGTTTTTTTTGGCTATTTTCTCCACATTACTTCATCAATGCAACAACATTCATTCATCCATTCAGAGCCGAACTTGCACACTGCTTGTTTGCTCCCTTCCCTGTGATACACAGGTTCACAGTGTGTTAGTTGTCATTGTATTGTCTGTCTGTGTGTGTGAAGCATGATTGTTTTGGTTCACTGAGAAACTTTGTTGAATGAGCGTGTCCCTCAGATGAGACGCCTCTGAGGTCCTCCTCTTTGTGCATGGACACAGCTACACGCCCATCCCAGTGCCTGCCTCTGTCTGAGTTTTAGAGTTTGCACCTACTAATAGACCCTTGAACTTAAAACACCTCCAACACATGCAGACATACAAACACCCAGAACCACCACGTGTTTCCCCTCTGACATCGTACTTGCTGCCACTGAGTGTGTGTCTCGCCACAACTCTAATCGGACAACCTTCGAATCCTCACCAATTCTTAGGAAGCCAGTCGGATTCCCCGGAGCCAATGAGATGCCGGCGAGGCAGATGGACATGAGAGAGCCCCAATCAGATCCCACGCTCGGATCAAAGTAGGAGTTTATTCTGCTGCATGTCCGTTTTCTTGCGTTTGATGACTCTGGCCTATTTAGCCTTTCACCTGAGCCCAGCACTCCCTGAATGAGTTGTTAATGGCTATAACTAACTATACGTACCGGCCTAGAAGTTGACCCCTAAAAAAGTAGTGGTGCATGCTTTGGACTGGAGCATGGCATGATGGGAACAGTTGTTTTTTTTCAGCTGGAACAAAAATAAAGTAGAATCCGATTTCAAAACACGTTTGAAATGGCGGATTGTTGTGATGTAGGTTTGTGTTTTCCTTTGCAATGCACCCTTGGATCTTTCACTTCTCCTTGCAGCAGGCTTGTTTCAGCATTTGGCATGCTGATGTAAAATACTGCTTCACAGACCATTGTAGTGCTCTGTGACAGAAAATTTCTCTACAATGCAAAAAACTCCCCTTCTACAAGCAAGAAAAAATGATATCTACCATAAAATAGGGTTTGACGATATGACAATGTATCCTACGAGACGATAGAGATGTAATGTATCCCTGTAATAGCTGTAGTTTTATTGTGGGCAATGTTATTAATCATCATGCACCTGTATTTTTCAGGTATTTTGGATCAGGCATGTTCCCATTTACACTGTATATATAGTATATAGGAATTCGACAACACAATCGTTCCTGCTAAAAGAAGCCAGCAGCCGGTTAGCCTAGCTTAGCAAAAAGACTGAAAATAGGGGGAAAAATCTAGCCTGACTGTGTTGGAAGGGGAAAAAAATCCACCTATTGGCATGTCTGAAGCTCTCTTACCAAGTCATATGCTGTTTGTTAAATCTGTCCCAAAAAAAAGTGTAAAAATGAAAAGTTGTGGTTTTGCAGGGAGTTATGTGCCAGACTCTTTCTTGGCTGGGAGCAGTAATAGCCTACCCCCATGTAAAACCACAAGTTGTGATTTATATACTTTTACAGCTTTTTTTTCAATTAAACAAAGGAGATATTATGTGTGAATTTTCAAGCTTTGACTCTGCTTGTTGGTGGATTTTCTTACTTTCAGACAGAGCCAGACTGGCTATTCCCCCTTGTTTCCAGTCTTTCAGCTAAGCTAAGCTAACCAACTGAAGGCTGGTGCCTCATATTTAGCTTGCAGATATAAGAGTGCGGTATCAATCCTCTAACTCATCTAACTCTCGGCAAAAAGACTTATAAAGGTAGTGAAACTTGATAAATTTCCATTAAAAGTTCTTAGTGAGTAGCTAATCTTTGAAATAAAACGTGGATTCCTTTTCCTTTTTGTATTCCTGAGGAAAATACAGTTAAATAGTCCTAAAATAAGTTATTCTGACTTTTATTTTTGAATTGCTCTTTTTGCAGTGTAGTGCCATCTAGGTCTTTTCGGGCAGCTTGTCCTTTTGCAGGCACCAACAACAGACTGCTTGCATGAATTTACATGGGTGCTTCACATATGCCCACAGATGTTGACTGAATATTAAAGCGACGGAGGAGGTTGTAGTGTTGTCTTATGTAAAGAGTTCAGAAAGTTAGTCCTTGGTTGAGTAAAAGATTATTTTTTTTTAAACATAAAAAAACATGGTATTGGTAAACAAATGTCCTCACACAGCAGGAAATGCCATGAATTCATGAATGAAAATATCTACACACACACACACACACATACATCCAGTCTCGAAGACTCTGCATTCCTGAAAGCTCTTGAACGCACATCCTGTCACTATCCGAGTCCTGCTGCATTACTGCGTGTGTGCAGTGAATATATGTCAGGCAAAAGATGTGTGATGTGACACTATTTTGGCTGTTGGAGGCTCTCACTCTCCAGGTGGACCGCTGCATTTCACACAGACACACGAGCACATACACACACATATGCGCGCGCACACACACACACACACACACACACACACACACACACACACACACACACACACACACA
>JBBPCS010000002.1:7462259-7473882 GCA_037974645.1 Hollardia meadi
ACACACACACACACACACACACACACACACACACACACACACACACACACACACACACACACACACACACAGCTGGGATGCTGGGGTGCTGGATATGGCCCAGCATTTTAGCAGATGGCCTGGGTGCTACGCTATCAGTCACCATAGTAACATGTTCTCTTTTTTCCTCTTTCTCTGTCTTTCTCTCCCCCTCTCTAGTGCTAAGAGAAGGAAAATGGCAGACAAGATTCTTCCGCAAAGGGTGAGGCTGCATATTTTTTTTACCTTTGTGGCTCTGTTTTGTCTGAGTGTGTGTGTTATTTTTGTGTGTGCAGAACAGAAAAAAAATCCTGGTCGGTTTTTTGATGTCAGGGGTTCTTGGAAGGCGCAGAGAGAGAGGATGATTGGGGGGACCCGATCAGGAGGTTTTAGGGATTTTTCTTTAGGGTTTTTGTTGCTGGGATGGTGGATCACTGGTTTAAATTGGAATAGTCAGCGGGATATGGCAGGGACGCAACTACAAGTAGAGCTGAAAGAGGCGGCAGAATTGCGGCGTGGCCACAGGTGAGTCTGTGCTGATTAGATTGCGATTTTCATCCCGTGATCTCAGTTTTCGGGCCCTGTGCCACGCCATCACCTAATCACATCTTGACTAACACTCTGACTATGGAGGTCTGGAGACTGTGAGCGTCTTGGCTAAGGTCTTATCCCCTAACATAACCCAGACAGAGAGATAGCAGTAGGCATGGCTGGGGGCGGCGGGCCACTCCACAATAATGAGACAGGGAATGTCTGCCAGGCTCCTATGTCTGCTCGGCACCTCGGCCAGGCAAAAGCCAGTGAGATGGAGATAGAGAAGGAATGAGAGGGAACAATGAAGGCAGCCATTTAGAAAGATACATGAAAGAGGAAAGAAGAGGGAGGGAGAGAGAAGGAACGACGTGGAGGAAGTGTATGTGCACAGTTTGGTAAATAAGCAGCAGCCCTTGATGCTCCTAGGACTTTCATCAGTATGGTAATGTCTTGAGTCCGGGCTGGTTGGCTGCACACTCTGCATCTCATTTTTATCCCCCAGTGTCCCCTGTGATGGTGTGGACCACCATATCGAACAGCAAAGGGACATTTCGCTTCCTGTCAGCTTCCTAAAAGTTAAAGAATGAAAAGAAGCTTCTGAGAAAAAACTTAATGTACTGTAATAACTTATTAGCGGGAGGCAAATATTTAATATTTTTGGGGCATTAGATAGTTGGTACCAGAGAATCAGGAGAGAAAGATGGGAAAACAGCAGCATACGTTCCTGGGACATTACAATTCATGGTCAGCAGCGATGATCCCTAGATGATGCTCCGAGGCCAACCAGTGGACCTCGGCCCACTGGTTGAGAACAGCTGCCCTAAAACCAGCCTAATTAAACAGCTGCAATATTTTATGTTGGATAGTGAGCTTTAGAGGTAGGTGTTTAACTTTGAACCGAGCCAAGCTAACTTTTCCCCGTTTCCAGTCTTTATGCTAAGCTAATTGGCTACTCGCTGTAGTTTAAAGGTTTGAGGGTGTTATCGTTCATCTCATCTCACTATCTGCAAGGAAGTGAACAAGGATTTTTCACAGAAATTTGAGCTATTATTTCTTGTTATTCTATATATTATGCTATTCCTCAAAAGGACACTGTATGTTATGAGGCTAAATGTCCTTGAAACAAGACATTGGACCCCCCTACAGCATTAAGGCATGGCAGACAGCTAATCTGCTTAAGCCATTTAGTGGCATTCAGATAGAAGATGTGGAGATGTGTCTTCTTAATCTTTGTGAGATATTGCAGCCGTAGTGATCTGCAGATCTTAACGTCAGATTGTCTCCCCTCTGAGCAGATCCGTGAGCTGGTCCCCGAGTCTCAGGCCTACATGGATCTGCTGGCGTTTGAGCGCAAACTGGACCAGACCATAATGCGCAAGCGTGTGGACATCCAGGAAGCACTGAAGAGACCGATGAAGGTAATACTGAGGAAATGTGACCAATGAGGAGCCAGCACTATCCTCAAGGTGTCAGTCGAACAGCGGATTTTATTTTGTCGCTTTTTGTAGTTTTGTCTCACCATAAAACACACAAACCATCCCTTTTCAGGCTGAAGACTTCTTGATTCTTGTTATATTGAAACACTTTTTAAACCTGCAGCATTACATTTTAATTACATATTTGTCCGCTTGAACTGTGCTATTATATGTGCCCTTGTGTCAGCAGCAAAAGCGTAAACTGAGACTTTACATATCCAACACCTTCAACCCTGCCAGACCTGACGCTGATGACTCAGACGGCAGCATTGCATCATGGGAACTGCGAGTAGAGGGGAAGTTGCTGGATGACGTGAGTTTTGCTCATATTAAATATGCAGCACATTCACATACTCGATGTAAAAGTGAAATAACTTTTTTTTTAAAAACAGTTTCTGTGATGCTAATCCACTGAAAATAATTGAGATCATAATCTTTCCATTTAGTATGAAAGTGTATGCTGCTCTGGGTTGTTTTTGACCAGCAGTCACACTCTGTAATGATGCCCTCAAAAAAACTTGGAACAGAGAAGGATCGGCTGGCTCAGAATATAAAATGAATGACTGATGTTTTGAAGACTGTTTAGAGAGACTGTGGATGCAGCATGAAAAGCAGAGTGATCTTGAGAGCGATTTTACATTTGTTTTGCAGCATAAGCTTCCCTTAAAAAAAAAAAGATCTGAAGTTCTCGGCAGTCAGGGTGCAAGGCCATCATTTCACAGCGGTAGGAAAGCATTAAAGTTTCACAAACCACAAATATTTCTGGTCGAGCTCACAGGAAGTGGACTCTGAGAATGTCTAGTGTCTCACTTTCTTTATGATCTCACTCGGCCTTTTGTGGGTTTTTGATGAGTAACGTTGCAATAAGGAAAGACATGGCGACACGTGTTTGCTTTTTGTTTGATACGTACAGTATATGCGTCTGATTTTAGACATTAATTAACCACCCGTCTCCGTCTGTTTTACAGCCGGGGAAGCAGAAGAAGAAGTTCTCTTCATTTTTTAAGAGCCTGGTGATTGAGCTGGACAAAGACCTCTACGGTCCTGACAACCATCTGGTTGAGGTCAGTTCAAACATGGCTGCTGCATGTGCTCCACAACCAACCTTTTACCTGCCCTTAGAGATTTTTTTGTGTTTGTCACAACAATCAGGTTTTTGAAATAAATTCATGTCAGCTAGCGCCTTTAAAAGTTATCAATGGTGTTACATACTCTGGCTGTCATTTCTTTGTATTTAATTTGATACTTTAAGCCGCACATAGCAAACATGCTAACGTGCTAGGCAGGTAATACGATACAATTTTTTGCTCCAGCACAGTAGATTTGAAAAGAAACTATTAATATGAGTTTAAATGTTGACACCTTTAAAGGAATATCCAACATAAAATATGTGTTTGAGTAAAACTCAATCTTGTTTGTTTGTTTTAAGCTACAGCCAAGAAACTGTTAGCTTGTCACCGTGAGGAAATTAGTTTTTTTCACTTTGGTTTTAGTGCAGATTGAAAAAAACAAGATATTACGTGTTAATTTAAGCGTCTTTGAGTACCTAGAAAAGCGCTATATAAATAAAATGTATTATTATTGTTATTATTATTATTAATAATAATTGGTGAGCTTTTGTGGTGATTTCTGTTAGTTTTGGACAGAGCTAGGCTAGCTAATTCCCCGTTTTCAGTCTTTATACTAAGCTAAGCTAGCTTCATATTTAACATACAGATTTAAGAGTGTTATCGAGCTCTCTCAGCAAGAAAACGAACTGCCATACTTCCCAAAATGTCAACTATTTGTTTTTGGACAGTGACACATTTTTGGTTGTTTTGTGCTCCAACTCATTGGATTTGAAAAAACCCCCAAACATCATTGGGGTGACTTTCAGCACAGATGAAGCTAATTTTGTTAACGACTTAAATCGGCTCTGGCTACTTTCATAATCTATCTCTGAGCAAGAAAACCAATAGTACCGGTATGGTACAAAATTATTTCTTCAATAAACTGGACTATAGCTTCTATGTTAGTTTTATCTCTTCAGCTCATTTGTGCAACATTCACGTGTGGACAACTTGCTTGTTGGTCACCCCTTAGGTCAGTACTTTAATTTCAGATCTATTGGTAATAAAATGCTGTTTTTGTAGAGCACAAATCAGTGAATCAGACTATTCAGCCATTCAGTCAGGGGTCAGTGAGGGCATTTTTTTTATCATGCAGGAGAGACATTTGCTGAAAATTGTTATTTTGTGATGTCTGGTTTAGTCTGAGCTACAATCACCCCAACGAACCAGCTCCTTTTTTTTTTTTTCCTCTGCACTGGATAAATACAAAATAAAGCAGACGGACAGAGTGGACTGCCCTTTTAATAAATTTGTTCTTTATAACAACATAAAGGAGAGGCATTTAAGAAAAAATAAATTCCAAAATTGCAAGGTTGTTGTAACGTGCAGGTGTGAGAGCTGGAGAAAAAAAGTGCTTACATTTAAAAAGCGTGTCATTAGCCATCCTTCGCTTTGTGCCTTCACAAAAACTATTGACTTTTTTTTTTTAATCCACTTTAAGACTTTCACAGTGAAAATTATGACTTCTCAAGGTTCCTCCTTTTGAGAGGGTATCTTAGCAAGGCACTCAGGTGTTTCGTCTTTTAATGATGTTCCATCAAGAGAAATTTTTCTCTACCTTGAGGTACAATCAGTGCTTAATCTGTTTCAACTCAGCCATTGATTGGATGAAAACATTACTCTGTTTTACATACCAAGTTACTGCAACCCACCATACTGAAGACGGTGTTTTAAGTGCTTTTTCTTTTCCGTTTCTAAGCAGTTAAGATAGAATGGATATCTGCAGTGGCATACAGAGGAGGTTCTGATATATATAAACACAAAGGCTGAAACACAGAATCTTAAGGGAGTAATTGTAGCCTATTTGGGAATGAGTTGATGATATTATTTTATTCTCCATTGATAGTGTGATCCTGAGTATCATACCATTCAGCTGAACGGCCACATGGTTAACCTTTTGCTATCTCGGTGTCTCAGTACACTCTGCATGGTTAAGTTTGAAAAAATTACCCACCTTACAAAGCACAGATGTGGCACTCGAGGTCAAGATCAAGGCTGCGAGATACAGGCGCACTTAAGTGACTCTCTTTCTTTTTTTTTGCACATTTGTTAATTGGACCATATCTCTAGTCCTTTAGTAGTATTTCTCTATAACATTGTATATTCAACAACAATGAAAGTCAATATTCAGGAAGAAACATCCTTATGTACAATTTATTTAGAGGTTAACACCCAACACAGCTAACGTCAGCATGCTAACATCTTCATGCTAACATGCTGATGTTTAACAGGTGTAATGTTTACCATGTTTGCCATGTTAGTTTAGCCTGTTCGCCTGCTAACATTTGCTAATTAGCCTGCTAATTCAAGGATTCAATGGCTTTATTGTCATATGCAAAAAAATGAATTAGTGCAATGAAATTCTTAGTTCCCTATGTCTCTACCTGGTTATTATATTTACAAATATTCTAGAAACAAGAATAAATAAAGTTTTTATAGTATAAAACAGAATAAGAGAATAAAAACAGAACGTGCAAATAAAAACTGTATGTGCAGTAAGCCAGAATGAAACAATGTGTGCAGAATGAAAAACAGGATAAAAAACAGAATGTGCTTTATAACCCAGAATAAATACTGTGTGTAGTTAAAGGGGCAGGGGGGTATGATGTTGCACATACCCCCCTGCCCCTTTAACTACACACAGTAGTTTTTAGCCAACTAGCGTGGCTAAAATACTAAATCTGCTTCATCAGTACTGTCTGGATGTGGTTTGACCACATTCAACTCACTGCTGGCAACCACACAACTATTATCACATTTCCAGTCAAGTGTCGCTAAAATTGATTGGCGTGGGAAATATGTGACATCACTTTTTTCCCCCATCTGATTCTGCCAACTTCAACTCAGTGGGAAAATAAAAATATAGACATTTCTCATCTAAAATAACCAAAATTCTTCTAACTTTTCAGGGAAAAAAAGTGTCTCTCAGGATCCCATTGCTCATAAGAGAACATTCGATACTCAGGGCTTTTAAAGCAGGAATTAATTAAAGATTAGAAGGTGTGAAACAAATAGAAATTGAAGTGTGAAACTAACAAAAATGATCATTCAGCCTGAATAAACCCGTCAGTTTGGGGTGTGTAGTCAATGTGTGCCGATTTGCTGTTTCAGTGGCACCGCACGGCCACCACCCAGGAGACCGACGGCTTCCAGGTGAAAAGGCCGGGAGACGTGAGCGTGCGATGCACTCTGCTGCTGATGCTGGACTACCAGGTGAGGGAGGGGCACAAATGATAAGAGTGTCTGATGTAAAGGCTCTGATGTGGGCGGTTGTAAAAAAAAAAAAGAAAAAAAAGTGTTGTAATGCGATTACGTCGTTTCCACAGCCTCCCCAGTTTAAGCTGGACCCTCGCCTGGCTCGCCTGCTTGGCATTCACACTCAGACCCGCTCCTGCATCATCCAGGCCCTCTGGCAGTACATCAAGACCAACAAGCTGCAGGACTCCCATGACAAGGAGTACATTAACTGTGACAAGTACTTCCAACAGGTATGAGACTCTCTGTGTGCCATAAATCACGCTGTTGTCGCATGAATATTAATATCAGTGTTGCAGGAAATATGCAGCGGTGGTACTCCGATCTTTTAAGTCATACATTTAAAATCTTTCCCAAATGTACCTAAATTATCAAAAGTAAAAGTACTTATTCTGCAAATCATATGTTATTATATTTCAGTTATAAAAAATCATTTAACCTATCATGGTATTTTCAGTCATACGTAGTTATCAATACACCTTGTAAAATGTGTCGTGGCACCTTTCACTGTGTTTTAAGAAGTGCACTTTAAAGCTGTGGTTTTCTCACCAGATGTTATTGTTTTCCTCAACAGATTTTTGACTGCCCTCGGCTGAAGTTCTCTGAGATCCCCCAGCGTCTCACCAACCTCCTCTTACCCCCAGACCCCATCGTCATCAACCATGTTATCAGGTAGATTCCTGTTTTACTCTTCAATTCCTCTTACCTGTAGTGCTATTTATCCATCTAGATTGCTTTAATGTCAGTTGCTGAGTTTTTGAGATATCAGCTTTAAAATTTAATGGAACTAGATGGCACTTCGCTTGTGGTGCTCAAAGTGCATAAAAATACATTTGGAAAAACTCATCAGTAATGATCTCTTTCCAGAAATCATGACCTGGTTTCTCAAGATAATCCACAGACCTTGTTGTGAGCAGTTTCATGTAGGAACTATTTTATTTGTTTTGGGTTTTTTGGGGGGTGAACTGTCTCTTTAAAACACCCTTCACATAAGTATGAAGTATGTATAAAGAAGTTTTTACTGGAAGTTCAGTACATGTTCCCTTGTACTGAATGTGAGGTTTTATTAGTGCCATGATGTATTTATGTTTTTGTATTTTACGTTTTTGCCTGCACTTGAATATAATGGACATAACAGTTTTATTTGTTTTCTCCGTGTGGCCTCAGGAGTTAGAACTTTAATGTCTTTAAACTTTTTCTAAATTGTTTTGATGTATTATTTTTCTGGCATTTTCAATAAACTTTATCAACTAAACAAAAATAGAATCATTGTAAATAAAAAATAAAATATGATAAACAGGTGGTGGCCATTAGACAACATAAACAATATGTGGGAGGTACTGTCAAGCATAATTAATATTTTTTGTAGGTTTGTAACACAGACTTACTATTTTGTTATTATTTGCTATACCAAAATAACAACAAAAAAAGAAATAAATCTAATTAGGGAATTACAGTTTTTCATGGATTCAGTAATCTTGCAGGCACCAAGAGACAACTTTCTTTGAAGGATCTATTGAAAGACCCCAGTCTAGGTTCTGTCATAATTTTCTGAAGCACATCTCACTTCTGCATAAATGAATGTTTGCTCCCTGTCAGCGTGGATCCCAACGACCAGAAGAAGACGGCCTGCTACGACATTGACGTGGAGGTGGAAGATCCCCTGAAGAGCCAGATGAGCAGCTTCCTCCTGTCCACCGCCAACCAGCAGGAAATCGCCTCGCTCGACAACAAGGTGAGATCAGCGACATCACAGGATACAAACTCTGGATTGATTCTGCTTCACCTTTGATGCTGTACGTCACACATTTTTTGAGGCGATAAGTGAGCTGCCTTGTGGGGACAAACAAGTTTATTGCATATTTTTTTTAAATGAGGATTTGTTTTATTGCGGTAGTGTGTTGATGAGGTGGATTTCACACCATGCTGTTGTAAAGGTGCAATGTGTCCAAGACGTCTATGTATTGCATTGCAGAGATATCTCCTAAAGTTAGCATGCTAACCAGCTAGCCCCGGCCTGTACTGTCTCATAATACCGCTTTGTACCTCTAAAGGCGATAGTCCGATAGCGATGCGTAGCTTCAGCTGGTAGATGTGAGTCTAATAAGTTTTTTTTTAAAACTCACAAAATGTCAAGAAAGAAAATATTCTTACACCTGTTTTCCTTACTAAACAGAAAAATACAACCGTACACCTTCTGAATTCCAGTTTCTCTCTTTTACTGAACTAAGACTTCCTTAATTTCTTCGTTAAATCATCGTAAAACACACTTCATTCAAACAAGACATAATGAAATCAAACTCAACAAAACCGTCCTGTTTTTGTCTGTCTACAATCACATCTGATTTACCCGAAATAAATCCTCAATTCACAGAGTAAGATGTGAAAATATTCAATTTTTACACGCTGTTTTCGGGTGCTGCTAAAGGCCCGTTGCTAGTTCTGTCGTTTCTCTGCTGCCGTGTCTTGTCGTCTCCGCAGTCATAACGTTAACTTAGTCCTCGTCGGAGCCGCTGTACATCACCTTCGTACTGTATCTCCTGTCGCCAACCTGGCCTCCACCGGCCCCAGAGGCTGTGTCCGTTCCCAGTTTGGTTTTCAGCCACGATGTAGGCAGACCTCAGTGATGCAGTAGGCCCACTAGCTCCACCGCTAAATAAGCTAACAGTCAAAAATTACACAGCCCAAGATAACTAACATACAGCAGTTGACAGTTACTCTGGTGATATGCTGCCCCCCTATATTTTTGGAGGGAAATTGCTCCTTTAAATGCGGGAGCTGTTATAACATTTCAAGACACATTTTAACTTTTAAACTGGTTGTTGTGGGTGAACAGGGAGGATGGGTGGAGACAAAAAACTACACACTGGCAACAAGACACAAAATTTTCTTATTCTACTCTTTTTTAAATGTTACTCTTGATGTTTTTTGCCAGTTTATTGCCATTTTTACAGTTACAGATAAACCTTTAACTCCTTTATCTCATTCATATTTTTATCAGGATACATAGATTATTCAGTTGTAGTCATTGCAGCTTGTAGTTAGTTAAAGAAAGAAAGAAAACAGTGAGATTTCTGGGGGGGGTTTTCTTGATGCGACTGTTCCTCTTTCAGATCCACGAGACCATCGAGTCCATCAACCAGCTGAAGATCCAGAGGGACTTCATGCTCAGTTTCTCCAGAGATCCCAAGGGCTACATCCAGGACTGGCTCAAATCCCAGAGCCGAGACCTTAAGGTTCAATACTGCTATTTATATGCGAGCACGCTCATTTCCTTTCGTAACTTAGTCACATTAAAGACCGCTCACTGCCTTGGTTGTGACATATATACGTTCTGGATGTTGGGGATGGAAAATGAAATGCAGGAGGCTCATCCATGAATGTAAACCAATTAAAACCTAAAAATTACATTTTATTTACACCTCAGAGTCGAGCATTAGCAATTCAGAACTAAAAGCTAACTAAAGGCATAAAGTTTTACCTTGAGAATAATTAGGAATCTTCCTCAGCTCTTCTTCCTGCTGCAAATTACATGTAATATTTTGTTTATGAAAAAATAAAAATATGTCTGCCAGTAATGTTTTTTTCTACCCATCTCAAACAGTATTCATACTGCACATTTGTCGCATATAATGATGGCTATTATTAAGTCCTATCGTTTAATGATTGCACCTTCTCATTGGCTGTAGCTAATGACAGACGTGGTGGGGAACCCTGAAGAGGAGAGGAGGGCGGCGTTTTACCACGAGCCCTGGTCCCAGGAGGCCGTCAGCCGCTATTTCTACTGCAAGGTAAGGAAATGCCATTTAATTGTCTTTTACACTCTCCTCACAACAACTCTTAATGACGTATTCATGTTTTTTTTCTTTTCTGTCTTTCCTCGACAGATCCAGCAGAGGAGGCAGGAGCTGGAACAGGCATTAGCTGTGCGCAACACCTAAACCGAGACCCTGCTAAATCTGTGCATCCGATTTCAGAGCTGTGTATGTGTGTGTGAGGCCATCGCTGTAGTCTGGTGAAACCTTATACTGCCAAAAAAATATAGGTAACTAAAAGAAGAAGAAAAAAGCCAGTGTTTTGAAGTTAGAGGAGGAGGTTTTTCCTTACAACAGCAGCGACGTGCACGTATGCGCCCACTGCATATTTGTCCCTTTTTGTTGTGCTGGAATGTGAGGACATCGTCATTAAACGCATGTATTCACCCCCGTCAGACCACAGGCATCCTCAGACTCGCTGCCTAATGAACAAAACCTCCTCTTCCATCTGCGACTCTCTGCTTTGTAAATATGTCAGAAAAATACGTCAAGAGAAACTCACACGCGCACACACACACACACCTCTGTGGTTTTTTGGATTCTCATCTCAAAGAGTTTGTTGCTGTGACCGACAGAAATGTACCATGATGTAACGTGGTGTCACAGTGGATCCTAGCAGCGCTTTGGATGAGACTTCATATTTTATGTTTTCCAGCTCTCTTTTTTTTTTTTTGGAGGGTGGGGGTGATTTTAAGTGTGGGTGTTTCCTTTTGTGCTCATTAGGAGAGAGTTTTCGAAAGATTAATTACACCAGCAAAGTCGAGGTTGGAGTGTGACACATTGGGTTGCAGGGAATCAATGTTATCTATAAACTCAAGGTGTGGATTTCATTCATTTACAGGTTGTTGTTGTTTTTGAGTGAACCTCCAACATTTACTCATTTTTTGCCAGTAAAGTCTTTTTTTTACAGTAATTCCTACAACAGTATTAGTCGCGTGAACTAAAGTATTATCACATTAACAGCTGTGTCTGTTTATAGCAAGAATAGAATTGTCTTCCCTTCGTGGCAAAAATGATAAATAATGCCTCTACACGTTGGGACTGTTGTAGTATTTTGCCAGTTCGTGTCCTGAAGGTGTTACCAAAGGTTACAACAAGAAGAAAAGAACATAATCACTGAAACAGAAGTGGGCACAAGACTCCTCACCTGGGTTTAACAGAAATTGCAAAAAGAAAAACCCTTTCTGTCGTTTCAGAGAGAATTTACTCCCAAATGTTTGCGTTTTGTGGCCAATTGGGCCTCAAGTTTTTTGCATTGAAAACTTAAACCCAGATCTGGAGAATTGTGTCCATTTCTACACTTTTTACATTACATAAGGAGAAAACTGAAGGTTTTTTTTCTTATCTAGAGATGTGAATGTAAATATGTTTTTGTCCCTTAAGAGGGCCAAGTGTACAGTATACGACAGACTGTGTG
>JBBPCS010000002.1:7473982-7547614 GCA_037974645.1 Hollardia meadi
GGGATTTGGAAAGGTGGGGTTGGTTACATGGTGCAGTATGGAAGCTCCATGAGTTTTGAATTATTAGGGCAGGATTGTTAGTGTTCCTCTGTGTACTATCTTGGGTCGGGTGGTTTATTTTAGGTCCATCCCTTAACTATCGTGGGAGCTAGAAGCTGCAACAAAGAAAGACCTCCCTCGCTTTCAGTCTCAGTAGCTGTAACACACATGAAATAACCTGCACCGATCTACTTTTACACTTTTTTTTAATGACACTTGACTTGTATGTATATGTTGTAATGTCAGATGGAGGGGTTTTTTTTCTCCGTCAGCAGACAGTTCCTAGCTGGAACCTTTTTTTTCTGGGTTTCTTTGCACTGTGCTGTAACTCTTTATCGGGACTCTCTTCGTCATGGGTGAGACCCTCGTTTTTATTATCCCAGCATATACAAAAAGTGATTGGATGGATTTCACGATGACCTATGCATGCTCCATGGACGTTTATTCATACATCTGACGAGTCACAGTGTGTGTAAATATAAAAAAAGATGGCATGGCAGTCTGTGTGATGAGCAAAAGACTTGTTAAAATGCCTTCTGGAAACTTTTTTGCCAAAAATGATATGCCCTACCAGCAACTAACTGTAGGTGTGTTTTGGTTGTTTTTTTTTCTGAACTGTGTTTTTGTTACTAAATTATATGAACTGCACTCATTAGAGAAACAGTAGTCATTGGTAGTATCTTAGTCCTGTGTCCGACCAGGAGTGAATTGTCTTTGTGTGGCCGGAGCGTTCACATTGTTGTCACACAGTCACTGATTCACTATCACCCTCTTGTGGAGGAAACTAGAAGCTGCAACTCCTGGGTGACCTCAGCTCTGAGCACCACAGTTATGAGAATATCAGACAAAATGTTGACAAACTGCGGTGTCTCCTGTTACTAAATCCCTGACATGCTGTTGACATGTTTGTCCCAACCCCTGCATGTGTTTGTGAAGAGCTCTTTCTCTCTGTTTACACTGTTGTCAAGAGCGTCACCAACAGGGAGGTAATAGTATACATGATACTGTACATCTGTAAAGAGCAAACTCGTTTGGTGATTCTACGAATAAAAAAAGAAAAGGGAAAACAGCTGTGACATTGCGAGACAGCCTGGATGTAAATAAAAAAGCGCTTGCCAAAGTTTGTAAATGCCACGATATCTAAAGTGTCTTTTTTTCACCTTTTACACCACAACATGTCAATGTGTTGCACTTTTGTGTGCACATAATTTTTTACTTAGATCAAAGGTTCCCTCTTTAGGTAAATCATGTCATTTTTTTATGCTTTGCTGCAAAATTTAACATAGTACTGTGTTATACTGTGTCTCTTAAAAGCAGCACAGAGATTCCAAGTGTTTTACAGGGAAATGCTTATATATCCATCAAAAATATAATTTCAAATAAATGTCAGGATGTTTATGATGATTTCCTCACTCATTCCTCCAGCTAAAAAACTAGAGAAGTGACCCTTCAATGTGTGTTTCTGACAACTAAACAAAGACAGAACGTAAAATTTGACTTCAAAATACGGCTTGAATTATAGCTTACATCTGGTTTAGCATTACTAGATTGTAATTTTTATTTTGGATTGATGACTCGGGCATTCTTTTGGAAAGTAAAAGTGCCAATACCACAATGTAAAAATACTCTGTTACAAGTAAAAGTCTGGTATACAAATTCCTACTTCAGTAAAAGTAGAGGAGTATTATCAGCAAAATGCAATAAAATTATCAAATATTAAAGTACAGTTACATAGAAATGCCCCCTATCACATTATGTGTAAGTAGCATTTTACTGTTGCTTGAGGTGGAGCTAGTTTTAACTACTTTAAGTAGCTCACTGGTTCCCAACCTAGAGGTCAGGGTCCCTCCAGAGGGTAACAAGGTAAATCTGAGGTGAAGTGTAGTGATGTCTTCAAATTGCTTGCAACATGTCTGCACCAACAGATACCTACTGTATGGTAAAACTGATAACATGTTGTGGCTTTAATAAACAGTTATTATTCTCATTTAAAGGGCAACAAATCAAATACATCCTTTTTTATCCAAATCTTTAATAAACGCCTAAACTATTTTCAACCACAACAGTATTTAATTTCATAAATTACAACATATGAATGTTTTTTTGTTCTATATTCCATATTTCTTCTATTAGCTGGGTGTGAAAATGTCCACTAATGCAAGTAGTTGTGCAGCCCTGCTAAACTGCCTTTCAGTAAAAACACTTCTACTCTGCATCAGTGAAGTGTTGATTTTGCGCTCAAGCTCATTGGTGGGTTAAATTTCCAGGCTTTCCTCAGAGGTGGCAGACAGGCACTTTATTGTTCACCGACTTCACCACATGGAAGCAGGTGAAAGCCTTTCCGCAGCATATTGCAGCAGTGCTGTAATGCTGACTGCAGCCCCGCTCCCATCTCAGAAAGAGCCTCTTTCACTCTGCTGCTACACTATTCTCCTGAGCTGATGGAGAAGTTTTGATGGTGGGGGAGGTTAGTGGCTGATGGGAGAGGAGGCTGTGTGAAGTAGGCCCATTCAGCTTGTTCAACCTTCTCGCTGTGAAGGTTAACCACCCACACCACGGCGGACCTTGGCTAGGTAGACACGACCCTCCCACTGGGCACTGGGTTCACGTCTCTCCCTAAAGACATATGTGTACAGGGAGGCCCGGGCCGGGGTGGAGAATTACTGACTTAATGTGAGGAGACGAGGCATGGCAGGCTGCTCCGGAACAAAATGTTCACTGCCTCCAGGCGCTGCAGTAAACCTTTTGGGCAAACAGGGAAGACTTACAAGATGTATAACTCGAGTGTGAGCGTCATCACTGCTGATTTTTCTGCCATAATGCCTTTTCTTCAGCTCTGCCGAGCAGATAACAAATACCTCCAGGAGTAATTGTTCAAGCACGCTGCATACAGATCCTAAACAGTTGTCTCTTTGTGTAATGAGACTGAAAAAAACACTCTTCTTTTACACTCCGACCAGCAAGAATGAAGAAGTAACTCTGAGCAGAAACATCTCTTTAATACCTCTTACGAAAAAACATATATTAAAGAAAAGGCAACCAACAGCTTCAGCTCGTTTCCAGTATTATTTAAAAAAAATCTTCACTAAGGAAGACTTAATGGCTCAAGTTTTTTTCTCAAATAATTAGTCACAATGAAGGACTTTGTTCATTTATTATTTCAAGACGAATGCTCCAATGTTTTTTTTGTTTTTTTTAAAAACTGGAGTAGAAATATTGTTGCTTGACCCCTGTGAGAATATATCAATGGCAATATACAAGTAGTTGACATTCAGGGAGGTGAGTGAGAAGACGCCTCTCTGACTCATAATTTGTCTAGACGTGACAGATTCAAAGTTCAAGTCAGATGTACTCATGAATACTGAGCAGAGAGATGTTCAGTTGGAGGACACAACTAGGACCTTAAGCATCAGCAGCGCACATTTGCTCCATCGAAGTGAGCAACACGATGCTATTCTTTAGCTGACCGTGACCTCTGTCAGCCACACGCAAAGGTGAGAATTTCAGCATGTGGATAAAAAAAAAGTACCATATTCCAGTTCACATTATTGCTGCGTGAGTATCTTTTTTGTCTAGGCAGTGTGTTTGACTCAAACACTCTCTCAAGGAGTCCAGACCTCTAGGTGCTGTTGGCCTGCTCTTGTTCAAAAAGAGCCATGGCGAGATGTGAGCGTGACCCCAGGCCCTCCAGGTTACTAAGGACACAGCGGTGGTAGATATCCTCACTGAAACGCGGGTTGCATGCTCGCCGCACATATTTCTGGATCAGCGCTGGCTCTACAGCTCTGAACACATGTAGCCCTGAGTAACGGACGAATATGTCGTACACGTCCATGCTTTCCAGCAGCTCCTCGTTGTCCAAGATGTCGGCAGCCATCTTGGTCCGTGCAGTCATGTAGTCCGCGTTGTAAAAGCAGGCCTCGTCAAACACGTGGCGGTCAAAATGGCCGTCTCGCAGTGACTCCGAAGCAAAGGAGGAGGAGGCGGCAGAGGGCTGCTGATCGCGGTAGACGACGGCAGGACTGTACTCTTGGAAGTGAATGGGAAAAAAGACCTGCCAGTTGCTGATTGCGTTCATTCTGCAGCGGTTCAGGAAGTCAGCATTGACCTCTGTCCACACACTGGCCAGGAAAAACAATGTGTCCACTGGGTGCTTCTTAGAGATGATGTCCATCAGCTTGACCTGTGAGGGCACCTCCGTTTTCACGCTGATCCACGGGATCTTCACATCCCCGTAGCGCTTCTCCACCTCCCCAATCATGGCCTTAATGCCAGCAAACACATCAGTCTGGCTGACTCGCTGTGCGTCAAACGGATCATAGATGAACAGGAACGTGAGTAAAACATTGTCGTGGGTGTCCAAAGTGTTCATCACATACATGTCGAGAAAGTTACCAACATAGTCCTGATCCTGGGCAGTGACAGGGAGGATGACCTGCACCCGTGTTGCTTCTGTCACATAGGGCATGGGGATAATCTCAACTGCACTTAGAGGTCGCAGCAAGTTCACCCGTTTGGCAATGACTTGACTGTGGTCTTTCTGCGTATAGGCCTCCAGCGCAAGGTCCAGCACATACTCCATACCACGTGTGGGATCAAAGCGCCGGTAACCGTTAAGCAGACGCCGCTTGCGGAAGCGTAGCTGGGGCTGGTAGCGTTCATTCAGACGCTCCACTGCAATCTCCAGAACTGCATTTACATCCGCACGGTCGGCCCCTCTCATCTCACACTTGGGGGAGCCGTCAATGCACGAGTAAATATGCTCTTCAGTAAAGTATTCCCAGTTGATTACCTCAAAACGGGTTCTTGGCTTGAAGGGAGAGTTGATTCCAACAGGCCATGTGACTCCAGCTTTACCCTCTGGCGTTAGGTCACTCAGGTTGTTGATCTGCATCTGATGAGTACACATAAAAATCTGTCAAGCGTAAAATCGAAGCTAAAAAAGGAACACACCGTTGAAGCAGTGTAAACATTTCCCTTTGTGACATATCTGATTGCTCTGCCGTGTAGAGTTCATTTCAAGTTAAATTAAAACAGCGCTAATGACTTATCATTAGCAGCTACTCTAATTACATAATAAGGCTTCTCTGATCTTATTCACAAGATGATGACACTGGAATGTAACACTTAATGCCCCGGCAAAACACCCAATCCTTTGCCTTGGTTTTCTGACATGTTTAAATATTGTATCAGTCAGGAATTTCTCCCTTGGCTCAAAAAGAGGGTGTGGTGGAGAGGAGAACAAACGGTATACTTTCACACAGAGCTTATCATTACTCAAGACGCCCCCTAATGCCAGTCCAATCAGATATGAGTCACAAAAACAAACGTATAGCAGTGCAAGTATTACAAACCTGCAGCTGTTGAATCTGTAGGTAAGTCCATTCCAGCTCAATCTGGCTGAAGCGCTTATGCAGGCGGTACATGAGATTTGGTTCCGATATAGGGTGCACTGTGAAGGCATTTTTAAACTGTACGCTGTCTTCACGCTCTGGATCTGCGTTTTTCCCGAGCTCAAAGTAACGATATGTCATCTCCTGTGAGCCACACAAACATTGACAGAGAGAGGAAATGTTAGTGTGGATATTTCGCCAACAAAACTCAGTCAAATGTGTGTTACATTCGTAAAACTATTCCTCTGTTTTTCTGTTCCATGCATTATACAGTGTCTTCTTACCTGGTATACCTCCACACAGCTGAGACCCAGGTAGTCAATAATGCAACGGCCAAGCCACTCATCAGGTCTCACACTAAGGATATCATTACGGCAAGTGTCAAGGTGGGGCTGCAGACGGGCCAGCAGACTGCGGGACAGCAGATAGCCGTAGCCCCCGTGGCAGTAGCGTGCCTTCTCCTCTCCACCAATAAACTCCTCCGCCCTGCCCATATACAGGTCCTGACCTGCACTGAGGTGGCCCACCAGCTCTGACAGACGATCTGCTTGCATGTAAGTGTCATCCTGGGCTAAGAGGAACCAGTCATAGTCTGAGCCGTAGTGCTGATGGAGGTGACGCACTGTCTCGTACATCAGCCACACTGGACGGTCGTCACCGTGCGCAACCACAGTCATGCCATGTGGCACTTTTGGGCTGCGCAGGCCTGTGAAGAAAAAGGTGCGGTGGAAGTGGTGGGCAACTGTGCGATTCACCGCCACGGCCAGCGTGTTGAGAGTGGCACGAGAGGTCAGTACACCCACCAGCAGTCGCTCTCTGATGCCCAGTTCAGTGTGAATATATCGAGTTCTGGGGAGGTGGACAAGTAAATATAAATTAAAAAATAAAATTAGAGGACATCAAAACACAAAGACAAATTCCATCACAGGAAATATGGACTTCACACTCATTTACATGAAGCTCTAAAACTATTTTTAGGACAAATATTATAAAAAAAGATAATAGATTCTGATCGTGTGAAGCTTTTTCCAGTCAACAGTCAGTTGTAGGATTTGAAATAAGACATGAAAACGAGGACGAAATCTGTTGATCAAGACATCTTCTTTCCACTCCTGAGCTGCTGTATATCCCTGCAAAGAGATTTGCCTGATGTAATCTCTAATCTACAGGCCGCCTATAGTGTACATGTACCTTATTACAGGGGAGATTTAAATGTAAGTCTATTAAATAGATAACTAAAAAATGTGAATCCCCTGGATTTTAATTGTCTCCAGTGTCTTAAATCAAATCCAGTAAGATATACAGTAATGTGATGTGGTGCTTCTTTAACAAATCTGGCTTTAAATTTGTTGAATATAAAGTCAATGGCTGCATATGCATATTCTCGCAGAAAGCACAAACTTTTGACAAAATTATTCAACGACCCTATATAATGTGAAGAGCATAACTTTGCACGTTTTTGTGACGTTTTGCCAAAGACGTGGCTTCCACACTCACCTGAGGACTTTCTTGTGTGGTTTGTTTGGGTCTTTGTGATAGGGCACGATATGTGGCTGGAAGTCTTCATCTCCAGCTCCATCTCTCGTGTCTCTCTGGGCATCTCTTCTACCCAGAAAAAGCCTCCCATCGCCCAGTTCATCTCCACAAGCGTCATCGGTATCCCCTTGTGTCCAGGACACCATCAAAAGGCTCAGACTACATCCCAATGACAGCCCGAGGATAAGGGGTAAAGCAGGCCTGAACACGGCCAAAAAGGAGGAAAGACGCATATCTGGCAGTTATGAGCTACACTTGAGGCTTTTTCTGGGGAAAAATACTGTTTGCCAGCTCTCCTGTCCTAACTTAACACTTTTTCGCAAATAAGAACCTATGGTTGAGGGAAACTGGTTTAATAAAACTAACAGAAAATTACCTTAAATGTCACATAGTGTCTCTTTCCTCAGTCTCAGGTAGTCGTTTTAAAGTTTCCATTCAACGTGTCAAGCAATGATTGTATTTGGACGTTTCCTGGTAGAGCAACTATTTTTGCAGGTCAAAGAAATGCTGTTTTATATTTAACTTCATACTTGAAGATGCCCAATTTGTAAACGTGCGAGTAGCGGAATTAACTCGTTCGTCCCTTTTGTAATAACAAATAGTTGCAAATAGCTTAGTGTCATTAACGTCTATTGCAGTTTAACTGCTGTCTAAGAAACCAAGCCGTCACCGTCATGTTAACAATATCTATTCATGGCCTTTTAAGCTAACGTTACGTTAATTAGCTTCACTAACGTTTATTTTTTGGCTAGCGATAACGCTAATAGCCACTTCTAAAGTCAGCTAACTAGTGTAGCAAGATGCTAAATGTCACCCTTCAAATTCTGAGCATAAATCCTATATGGTCACTAATTCAAATATTCGAGGCAGGAGGACTGAAAATGTTTGATCGCCGTATCTGAAATTACCGTATAAACTGAACAGTAACGTTATGTGTCGGAGAAACAAACATCAAAGAGCAAGCTAGCAAGCTAACATCGCTTCCGTTGTTTTATAGCAGATATGTCGCTCCTTCATCCATATCCACGAACACTGACTTGAAGGAATAGATCCCATTTTTCATTGCTGATACAGGTTTTTTTTAAAAAGCCATCAGTCACCGCTCATGGATGTGTAAAATAGCCATGCATATGTCGTCCATTTTCTTCAGTTTCTCGACTTCCTCAAAATTTTGACTAACACACACACACCGTAGAAGTAACGTCCCTCTCACGTCGTTTTGACCCTCATCATCATCATCATCACCACTACTGACAGAGCGTGTCCTGTTGCAGCATCACCTCCGGCTGACTCATCGGACCTGTATCTTTGCGATAAGGACTGCTTAAAACAAAAAATATAATTATAAGAACGTATGATTGGTGTAGATTTGTGTCAATATATGAATCTTTGTTATGGTGTGAAAAATATGCATTTAGAAATCTTATCACTACACCTGAGTAAGATGATCTTCTATCCATCAATATAATTCTATCCATCATTCTGTCAGGTTTAGTAACTTGCTTTAGCCATTGTCTAGTTAGCAATTACTACACTATTTAAAAAAAAAATCGATTTATATATTAAACCTGCTACTAATTTAGCAGTGAATGGACATTTTACTGCAGTCCCACAAAAAGGGGAGGGTACATTCATTCTCACCGCCCTTTTTGACCATATATGGTCCGTCTGGCGGCTTAGCGATCGGCTACATCCACCCGGCGAAAAGTGGACACGAGACGTCGGTGTGCTCCCAAGACCAGTAATTCGTGTTAAAGGTACGGTACATATTTGCGGGTCTGACAACTACGGCTCAAATGGATGACATACAAAGGTTTCTGTTAAAATAAAGGTTGCCTTGAAAAAGACTCAATAACCGCCTTCAGACCATGTCTTAGCTAGTTGGGCCTCGCGTCAAGTTAGCTTTAGCGGCTCGGGCCTGTCAATTGTAGCGTTAAGTTAGTTAGCTAGCTAACGTTTTTAGCTTGGCCAGAGGGGTAACGCAGTCAATGGCTAGTTTATCAAAATTGATAAGATATTCATCCCACGTATGCCATTCTGTGTTAAGGATCTAACGCAACTGTTTTGGGTACTGTCGTTGGTTAACTCGCTTTGAAGTGACAAATCTGCCGTTAATATTTGCGGCATGAGCTAACGTTAGCAACAGCTGTGCTAACGGGCTTTATATTGAGGAGAAACCAACGTGCAAGCAGGTGGGACTTGGAAGAGACCGATATTCGGTTTTTGTTAGCATTAACGTTACTATCATCATCACCGCTTTACAGGCCGAACCGTTGACCACGTTAGGCCTTTTCAAACAACGTTAGGCCCTCCTTAAAATGTGAGTTTCCACCTTACACCGTGAGTTAAATTACCGGCACATTTTTGACTGGCAAACCGGCGAGTGGTGTACTCCAAATGCCACTTACTGTAAGCGATTCCTCGATCAACAGAGAATCTGAGTATTGTAATATTTTCCTGATATGTCATGGTATCAATAAATGGAGATTATCAATCTAAATGCGTGCCTTTATTTATTTTCTGTTGTTGAATAGCTTTACACAACCATGCCATCCGACTTGGCCAAGAAGAAGGCAGCAAAGAAGAAGGAGGCTGCTAAAGCTCGTCAGCGTTCCAAGAAACCTGATGAGTTAAATGAGGAGGCTGAACAACCAGACGCCCAGTGTAATGGAGCAGAGAGCAATGGTGAGAGGAGGACTGAATGTTGTTGGCTTGGTTGTGATTTACTAGGCCTGTATCACTCCTGAGATCAATTCTGGAATTGACTTCTCGCAATACTACACTTGCCATTCTGTCAAGTAGGTTCATGCCTATCTTGAAATGTGAGCAAAATGGTTAACAGGACTTTGTATTGACAGGTATTGCCAGTTTGACAAAGGAGCTAGACGAATTTGAGCTGGCGAAGACTGAGGCACGGGCAGTGACGGGTGTTCTTGCCTCGCACCCCAACAGCACTGATGTCCACATTAGCAGCCTGTCGCTCACCTTCCATGGTCAAGAGCTTCTAGCAGACACCAGCCTGGAGCTCAACTCAGGCAGACGTTATGGGCTCATTGGCCTTAATGGCACAGGTAAAATAGTCTGTCCCAGCATATGTCATTACTGGTCAGTGGCCTGAACATTTCCCAGTACATGATACAGCTTTTCCTTTTTGCTGTTTTGGGAAATTGGACATCCTAAAATCTACACTCCTTTAACGCAAAGAACAACACCTATTTACACTATTCATTCACTACATACACCTGTTCCACATACACATTTGCTCACTGACAGCAGTTACCCTAAGTAGAAGTGGGATTACTGTTGCGCAGTGAATTTTTGATGTCATAAACTATGACAAAATAATGAGCTAAATGTATTTTCTTCTCTACTTGTATGACAGGAAAATCCATGCTGCTGTCAGCCATCGGGCATCGTGAGGTTCCCATTCCAGAGCACATCGATATTTACCACTTAACCCGGGAGATGTCCCCCAGCGACAAAACAGCTTTGCAATGTGTCATGGAGGTGGATGAAGAGAGGATAATGCTGGAGAAGGAGGCAGAGAGACTTGCCCATGAGGACTGTGAGTCATATGTGATCTATTATGCAATACTTACAATTGCAGAGGGGAAATTTGTCATAGAAGCAAAATTGTTGAAACTGGAAACGCAGAGCCAAAATAAACTTAGCAAAAACTAGTTTAAGTTTAGTTGAAATGAGTGAGAACAGACTTGCAATAAAGACTAGGGAAACTGTCTCATATAGTTGTAGTACATGAACACTAGATGCCTTTCTCTCACCCCTTCATAGCCGAATGTGAGAAGCTGATGGAGCTGTATGAGCGTCTGGAGGAGCTGGATGCAGACAAGGCGGAGGTGCGAGCTTCTCGGATCCTTCACGGTTTGGGTTTCACCACTGCTATGCAGCAAAAGAAACTCAAGGACTTCAGTGGAGGATGGAGGATGCGTGTTGCTCTGGCCAGGTACAATTTGCACAGTTGTGGCCTTTTCATGTATTACCCACTTAGTGCATCTATGTCCAGCTAAATGTGCTGATGAGAGAACTGCTTCTTAAACCAGATTAATCTGCTTAAGAAAATTCATGTTTTGCTCTAAAATTCATTTTATAAGTCAAACTGAGGAAGCTAACAAAGTTGTTGGTCCATATTCGAATTCCTTCCTGAATTGTAATGTAAAACTGATACTGTTCAGTCACCCATTAACTTTGAAACACAAGGATAATACAGTATGTAAAGAGTTGTTAACATATACAAGTATTAAAAAGTGAAAATTAAAAATTATTATTAAAAATGACTGTCCCCTATTTGTTCAGAGCCCTTTTTATCAAGCCCTTCATGCTGTTACTTGATGAGCCTACTAACCACTTGGATCTGGATGCTTGTGTGTGGTTGGAGGAGGAGCTCAAGTCGTAAGTTCACATCCTACTTCATCGCTAATGTGAGCCCAAACGGTTGATGTGTATTGCTCATCCTACTTGTTGTTGACAGTTTCAGGCGAATCCTTGTACTCATCTCGCACTCTCAAGACTTCCTGAACGGTGTGTGCACCAACATCATCCACCTGCATCAGAGAAAACTGAAATACTACACGGTGAGAAGAGCACTTTGCTAAACCACTGCCTTATAGCAAAGAAGTCAGCCTCAGCATCCCTTGAAACGTCTTTTTGAATGTGTGATCCATATGTGATCTCATAAAGCTAAATAAGGAAACCGGGGGGTAGGCTGTTACTAATTATGTGTCAGTGTGCCACCCTGTTTGATGACGATGCAAATCTATTTTTGCTTTAAGGGTAACTATGACCAGTATGTGAAGACCAGAGAGGAGCTGGAAGAGAACCAGATGAAGCGCTTCAACTGGGAACAGGACCAGATAGCACACATGAAGGTAAATGAGATGCCACTTGGTGCACAAGTTTTCTCTGCACAGAATGGATAATTCAGAACAGACTATAAAACGGCGCCCTCCAAACTGAAATGTGTCATACCATGAACCCCCCACCCTCCCCAGACAAGCTTTGGACAATATTTGGGGAAACTCTTGCTGTGCAATATTGCAAATCATAATTAGTAGCTATTATTGGGGTTTCTGTGACCACAGGGGAAAGTCACAAAATCCATTCATTTCAGGCAAGGTGCGTCTAAAAGGTGCCTTTTTTAAAGTAGTCGCCAGCTTTTATGTTTCTGTCTTTAACTTATAGTTCCTTTTACACCCCTCTCTAGAATTACATTGCCAGGTTTGGTCACGGCTCTGCAAAGCTGGCACGACAGGCACAGAGCAAAGAGAAGACGCTGCAGAAGATGGTGGCATCTGGTTTGACTGAAAAAGTTGTGAATGACAAGGTGCGTTACTAATGCAGTTGAAATGTTTTTAAAAAACTACTTTCAGTAGCCTTGCAGTTAGTCAGTTTTCAGACTTTTGACTTGGTGCTACACATTTTGAGGAATTTTGCACATTTATTGTAATAGTACTTATACCTGCCTCTGTGTCCCACAGACTCTGTCATTTTATTTTCCTCCCTGTGGGAAGATTCCTCCTCCTGTTATCATGGTTCAGAATGTGAGCTTCAAGTACAGTGATAACACAGTAAGTATAGTGAATATTACAGCATGGACAGAGCTTTGTTCGCTTACATAGATGTATTTCTCAGCCTCACTCCTCGGTTCATGTTTCCTATAGCCGCACATTTATAAAAACCTGGAGTTTGGTATTGACTTGGATACCCGAGTGGCTCTGGTGGGACCTAATGGAGCAGGGAAGTCCACACTGCTGAAGCTGTTGATGGGAGAGGTAGGTACAGTATATGTTACCATTATCCCACAACAACCTGGTCTTCAGAGTATTCAAGTGTATCCTTTCCTTTTTTTGTAGCTCCTTCCCACCGATGGCATGATCCGCAAACATTCTCATGTCAAGATTGGCAGATATCACCAGGTAAAACACTGAGCCTGTTGACAGTACCTCAAAACAGCTGACAGCTCAAATCTGCTAGACCTGGGAGAGACCTTCCATAGAAAGTAGATTTACTAGAAAATGTCTCCCTGTGTTACAGCATCTGACAGAGCAGCTGGAGCTGGACCTGTCTCCTCTGGAGTACATGATGAAATGTTTCCCTGAAATCAAAGAAAAAGAGGAGATGAGAAAGATCATTGGTCGCTATGGCTTGACTGGAAAACAGCAGGTAGGATTGGGATACTCTTGTAGATTATACAAAATGGAGAAAATGCAAAATAAAAACTTTTTTTTTTTTCCATCTGTAACGGCCTCTACTTTTACACCTGAAATGTCTTCCAGGTCAGTCCGATCAGGAACTTGTCGGATGGTCAGAAGTGCCGGGTGTGTTTTGCCTGGCTGGCCTGGCAGAACCCTCACATGCTGTTCCTTGACGAGCCCACCAATCACTTGGACATTGAGACCATTGATGCATTGGCAGAAGCCGTCAATGAGTTTGACGGCGGCATGATGCTCGTTAGCCATGACTTCAGGCTAATTCAACAGGTATATATTAATTTAACATTGGGTTGGAAATGACGCTGTAAACCCGTTGTAACTAGCACCATTATGACCATCATCTCTTTTCTGTAGGTGGCTCAGGAGATCTGGGTGTGTGAGAATCAAGCCATCACAAAGTGGAAGAGGGACATCCTGGCATACAAGGAGCACTTGAAATGCAAGATTGAAAAGCAGACGCACGACATCTGATTAAACGTTGCATTCTGAACCACTC
This sequence comes from Hollardia meadi, assembly GCA_037974645.1. Classification (NCBI taxonomy): domain Eukaryota; kingdom Metazoa; phylum Chordata; class Actinopteri; order Tetraodontiformes; family Triacanthodidae; genus Hollardia; species Hollardia meadi. The sequence continues at coordinate 7,487,677 of JBBPCS010000002.1, forward strand.
CTTTATTTTGCATCATGGATTCGACCTGCGAGCTCCTGAGAGGACGAGCAGGGTTTGCATCAGAGGAAACATCCCGAGTAGAACTGAAACAATCTCTTATGCGTCTTATTGGACACGTCTTGTACATGTTGTACTGTATTTCCATCTCGGTTTGGCAGTGCTGCACTGCTCAACCCAACCCACCCTCAGCCTTCACCTCAGGCTGCACTCTGATTGGCTGATTCACCTGAAGCATCTTAGTGCATTTTGGAATGCATTCCATTGTGCTGTCTTCATAAGAAAGTTTTTATTTTTTCCAAATGTTCTGTTTTATCCCAACATGTATGCAGCAGCTTTTAGGTCATATTTTATGATATTTAAAAGTTGTCATTTTGTTTTCTGTGTAAAAGAGCAGTTCTGCCTTATTTAACAATGTAATGCAATAAAGGTTTGTCTGAATAAACGGAACATAAAAACAGCACATTTAGATTGAGAAGACTTTATTTTTTTTGAAATTCAAGGAATACAGTACTTGTATCCAAAAATCAAAAGCTCTTAGTGAAAATAAACTAAAGCATCTTTGTAAACAAGAGGGCAAAACTCAGTGATCAGAGGTTTTAGATCGTGGTTTGTGAGCCTCAGGGCTGCATAGATCTTACCTCATGTTGGAGCCACTGCAATACACTATGTATGCTGCTCACCTTATCTTCCATGTTACAGAAAATGGCTAAGCTGTGGCATTCCTTGACATAACTAATGCTAAATAAAAGGTAAAGGTCACTCATTCCAAAACTACCAAGTGAAGCCACTACATTTCCAGGATGCATTTCAAACAAAGGGGGAAAATCAGTTTCAGGTGACCTGTGGTTAACTAACATCCATACAGGTGACATCAATAATTATAAATGAGCTCTTGCAGTAAAGCTGTTAACATACTGCAGGCAGAAGTATAGCTGTGTTTTGTTACCACCTCAACAAAAATATTCTAATTTCAACAAGATCATTTTAATGTTACATTTTTCTCAGTCTTTTTTTTCAATCACACCAAGAAACCATTTTATTTGTTTTGCATGACTCAACGTTGCCAATATTACAAAATCTGCTTATCTCATTAAACAAGAAACATTTCACATAAACAGTTGCTCATTAAGAAGCGTTACTCATGTCGACAAATTGGAATGTTCTAATAACAAAACACTTCCATGTTGTTAAATCAGCGCCTACCTCGGAACAGATAGGCAGGATATTTTAAAACAATAATTTGGTTTGTACTGTAGAAATGAGGAAAATGTCTTCACATTTTGTTTCAACGAGAGCAAATTGTTTTGTCATGTTGGCAACAATGTCGAGTCATACAGAAGCAACATTCTTTTCATTTTTAAGTTTCTAAAGCCAATCATAAACAGGAGCTAGCATCTCGTCTTCAGCAGTTACTGTATTACAACAACAAAAATGAAATTAGTATTTTCATTATCTTGTACAGCTGAAATCTGTAATATTTTCTACATGGTTAACAGTGTTAATGTAACAGAGTCAATGTTAGTTGGAAGACATTATCTGCATTCACATCCTCCCAAAAAATTTCTTCAACCATACTTCGTTTGAATTGCCAATTTGTTAATTAGTTTATTTAATTTCTCTCTATATATATATATATCAGTCTGTTAGTCATTCTAGTCAGAAAATACATGCTGTGTTATATTACATTGTCACCATTTAATATGTTTTTGTCAGTCCACTCAAAAAGTGCCAACTAAGAGAGACACAGATAGTTCCAACCTATAAGGCTTAACGTAAAGCTGTTAAGTTTGGGGGAGTTTTCCAGAGACAAAGAAGCTTCAGTGTATGCAAGTAAACTTAAGAAATGGTCTAGTGTTTTTTAAACACAAAGCTCCCATTAAAGGTTTCAACTTAGCGTTGATAGCGTGCCTGATTGACAGATTAATGGTGCTAGCTGCAGTTGAAACAATGCAAGTAGGAGTGTCAATTATTCTGTATCCTGCTGGCAGCATGTTTCAGGGGCTAAAAGCAGACTGCAGTAGACAGAGGTGCACACAGATACTGTTATATGTGTACCAACCGAGGGTATCCATGCTCACTGGGTTCCCCCACTCCTAATCTGAGACTTCATCAGACGGAATGGTGCGAGTGTTACTGGCACGAATGCTGCTGATGTTGGTGAAAGTGAGGAGGTTTGCAATACCAATCAGGCTCACACCGGTGCCGTCCAGATTCAGATGAGCCAGATGCATGTGTTTCAAGAACTTTAGGCCTGAGGAAAACATTTTTAAAAAATGTTATAAAAAAAAAAAAGATTACATTTCTGTGCTGGAGTCATTGATTTTAGAGCTTGACCTCACCATGGTCTGTGATCCGTGTGCGGCTGAGATTAAGTTTAACAAGCTGATTGCAGTGGATCAGACCTCTCCTCACTACTGTATTTCCCACTTGAGTGCTGGCTAACCCCAACACCTACAAAACACAGAAAAAAAAACACAGTGATCATTGTTGGAAAATGTACATCCAGCTGAAAAGTCCATCAAATCCTCTTTATAAATAACAAAATAGTATGTTGCATGACATAATGACTATAAGGTTTTTTTTTACAAACTGGCTCTACCCTTTCTGAGGCTTACGTTTAAGTCTGGCTTATCATATTTGTACTACTTTAAACCCTACATTAATGAGCTGTGGTGTAGCGGGGTTTGATCTGCAGAGCTAGTAGGAACAGATACAGCTATGCAAATGAGTATGTAAACCCAGGGTTATCAAGGAATAACCCATAACCCCTGTTTATTATAACAATGGGTTACAATTACAGAGCAGCACATATTATTTACACATTATACACATACATTGGTGGCAAAAGGGCCACCAGTAAACTAACCTGCAGCTGTGGCAGGCATGTGATGAGTTCAGCCACTCCTTGACTGGTGACTGCTGTTCGATCCAAACAGAGCTCCTGCAGCTCCTGCAGGCCACGCAGAGAGGGAAGCCCTGCATCGGTCACCTGTGTGTTGCTGAGCGACAGCTTCTTCAGCCTACACAAAGTACACGCAACACTCCTGTCAATATCCCTGATGCAATCACGCAGAAACAACAGCATGTATTATACAGTGAAAAGTTGAAAAGTATGGGGATGACCTGGTCATGGTGGAGAGCTGGCTGACTCCCTGGTCTGTGATTTGTGTGTAGTCTGTTAGGTCCAGCTCTGAGAGCAGAGACAGTCTAGAGAGGAATGACAACCCACTGTCTGTCACAGAGTGGCGCCCAGGCAGGGTCAACTGAGTCAACTTCAGACCTGGGAGAAAGAGTTAGATTCACCACAGACATGTACCATTGTGTTTCATTCTGTCCACCTGCTCATTTTTTTATGTTCCTTTCAAGTTACACACCTGAGATGATCTGCAGGGCTTGTTCACCGTCCGCTACAGGGATTCCCGCCAAGCTGAGGGAAGACAGGGTCGGGTGAGAGGCGAGGTGCTCCAGAGTGCTTTCTGTCACCTCTGTTCCATCCAGGTTGAGAGTCTGCAGGCTGGAGAGCTGTGCCAAAGCTGACACATCCCTGACCTGGCAGGACAACATCCATCAAGACAAAGAAATGTCATGAGAGAGTAAGAAAAAAGATGAATTGTGAGTGATTAACTGTGAGTTGAGATGCAAGATGTGAAGGTAGAGTTGAAGTACCTTCGTCTGCTTGATGTTGAGGAGCCGCAGTTGTGGCACACAGGAGGGCAGGACTACCAGTGTGGCTTCAGTCACAGCCGTCTGGTTCAGGCTGAGTTGAGAGAGGCAGGACGGGGCTGACTGGAGATACAGCACCATCCCAGCATCGGTCACTTTGGTCTGGTCCAGGGACAGGAAACACAGGCTCTTTAAACCTTGTAGACACAGAAAGAAGAAAAAATAATGTTGATACGTGGCAAAATTCATCAACACTAAATCCAAAGATTTAACACAGAGCAGCTTATGTTGGGGTCTGGACTTCTTGCACATAATTGTAATTATTGTACCTATTATCCCTTCTAGTAAGAGTCAGAAGCTTGTTTGCAAGACGGTTTGTAGAAAGTCTGACCTGTAATATGCTGCAGACAGGAGTCGGTCAGTTTGCTACAGGAGGCCAGGTTGAGGTACTGGAGTTTGACCAAGCTGGACAGGATTGACAGCCCGGAGTCTGGACAAAGCAAGTTTTAGAAATTAAAATTAAATAGCACGGACGATGACCAAACATGATGCATATAAGTTAACACAGCAAAAACTCCATCCTGCTTCAGTACCAGTGATGAGAGGCGAGTTGATCAGACTCAGATGCTTCAGTGTTGTGAAGGCCCTTAACTGCCGCAGCAGCTCATTGGTGGAGTAAGGGTAGCAGTTTAAGACAAACTTCTGCAATGGGCAGCCGAAGAAGAGCTCCAGGGTGCGTGGCCGTAAGAGCCTCTCGCGGGACATGTGGCTGAGCAGAAGCTCCACAAGCGCCGGGGTGAGGCCTGCCAGACTGCTGCTGTACTGCATGCTGGGAGCTGCGAGCGTATGACACCAGTGAGTAAACAAAACAATTAGACATTTCCTGGAAAATCAGTGAGTCGTACATCCAAGTATTCTACATCATCTCCTACCAGTCATTAGGTGGAGAGTTGCACGGGTGGCCAAGGCACATAGGGCCGGCACGCTGGGTGTCTTGAAGGGTCTTTTAGGGGGTGATGGTTGTCCCTGGGAGGCACGGGGGTCTTCTTGCTGTGCAGCTCTTTCAAGACGCTCCACTGCAGCCAGACCTGCAGCAACAGGCGCCACCCGACCTCCTGCATCCTCGGGCTCTGCTGGGTCTTCTTCTGGAGCCTCCCTGAAACACACAACTGTCTTTTACCCCCAGACTGTATTTTAATGTACATGTGAATCTTTACAGGCACTCTAAAGTACCAGCAAAATTTGACCTGTATTCCATGTCATACCAAAAGTCTATGAACTGAAAACACTCACTCGCACAATAATCTTTCTCCACCTTCCTGTCTAATAATGACTCATGATGACTAACAGGGAGTTGGTGTAAGAGAGCCAACCTAACCAGGGTTTTTCCTGCCTCAGAATGGGCCTGTGGGGGGAGGGGAGTCCATGCCAGGGTGAAAGAAAAAACTCCGCTACCAGTGGTTAATTAGATATTGCATTAATCAATACAATTAGGGCTGCAACTAAAAATGACGTTCATTAGCAACTCATCCGCCCATTTGCACAATTAGTTAACAACAAAAAATGCCCCTTCACTGTTTCTCAGAACCTTAGCCGACATCTTCAAATGTTCTGTTTGAGCCCAAAACATAAAAATGTTCAATTTATAATGATATAAAATGGAGAAAAGCAGCAAATCTTCACATTTGAGAGACGGCAACAGGCAAATTTTATTGCATTTTTGCTTGGAAAATGACTCATTTCACGAATTAATTAGCTGCAAAACACTCAAAATCTGTAGTCCAGCGATAATATTGCAACTGTAATACGTATAAAGTTTTATCAACTTATCTGTGTTACAGTGTCTACGTCATGTTAGTGCCATTCTGTCTAGACACCCACCTGAGTCGGTTGCCTTGCTCTGGCCAGTGGTGCCTGGGCCCAAATTCTCCTCTGAACCTATTCTCTGGAAAGAAAGGCAGCCTCGGCATTCCTGTGAGAATTACACAAGTGAAAACTGTAATCCATGAAGACATTCCAATATCCCCAAGCTGAAACTCAAAGCAGTCGCTGACATCAAAAACAGCCCATATATATATATACACAGTAAAAGTCACTTCTTGAGCATTTGTCTCATCCTACTGTCTTTACAGTAAAAAAAAAAACAGTTGAATATTTATATCTCGCACCTTTAAGCATTATCAACATGTTGCTGCTCTCGATCTTTGATTCTCCTCTAACTAGCTTCAAATGAGATGGAGCTCTTCTCACTCTCTGGTCTGACACATTCAGAATACTATATCACAACCACATGCTTTGAAAGAGGGAATAGGATTGGCTGACCGGCTGTAAACACTCGGGAACTCAGCTCTCACCGGTGGGGCTAAGCAGTTCTGACCCTGTTTACTGTGTGTTTGACAGAAAGGGGCATTCACCTACATATTTCATAATCCTAATCCCTCTTGCATATGACACACATTACTAGGGCAGTCGGTCTAGCATTCTGTATACTGAGAAACTTATGCAACATACAGTATGAAACTAAATGAAAGTTACTCCAACAGCTGAAAGCGAGAGGCCAGGGTCATCCATTTGTGGCATGGGAGAAAGAAAAAGTCCTACGTGAGTGAATGAATGAATGAATGAATGAATGAATGAATGAATGAATGAATGGAGACAGGTAGTGTGGTGGAGAGCAGGGGGGGATGCAAGCAAATGTGGGTCAAAGGAGGGATGAGGTGTCTGCAATAACCCTGGATACACATGAACAGTACCGTTAAGCATGTCAGGTGGTTCTTCCTCTTGTTCCTCATCAACCTCAATGCCAGCAGCTTCGTCAGCATTACCAGGAACCAACCTCTGGCCTCGTCCTGTTCAACAGCACCAGAAATGTCATATAATGACTAAACTGCTATTTAAATCTTTAAATAATGTTCAACATTTTTGGGTTATGGAAAAAAACTGAGCCTATACAGTTGCAATGTAGGAGGAGCTATTTTGGAAGTGAAAACTCAAATTTTTCCCAAAACAATTTAAGGTCAATTATAGTTGGAGCATTTTAACATTACTGGGCTTAATAATGTGTGAGAAGCTCCAGCACTAACGGCGAGCGGAAACCAAAGATTATGCTTGAACTAAAAACACAATCTGCCCCCTAAATTCTGGATAAAATTTGGATGAATTCAGCAATTATGGTGCGGGAGAATCCTGTGTTTCTATCCGGAGTAACACTGTGGAGACGATTACAATAAAAATTTGAAATAGGAATTTAGATTTGGGCTGCCAATAACAATTATTTTCATTATCAAATCTGCTGAAAATTTCCATGATTAATCAATCAAAAATGCAAATTTTTACATTTAAGAAGCTGAAACCAGAAAACATTTTACATTTTTGCTTGAAAAATGACTGGAATGATTAATCGTTTTTCAAAACAGTCAGCAACTAATTTTCTTTCTATTGGCTAATCGATTAATCATCTAATTGTAGCAGCTCTAATTCAGATTGGAGAAAAATTCTTCCAGAGGCAGCAGCTCCTTTCACTTTCACTTGTATAAATCATTTGTGTAGGCCACGACAGTAATACAATCGTACATAGCAAACAAGCTTTGATGAATAAACATTTGTGATGTACAACAGCAAATTTTGCTAAAAACTTGCTTGTAAATTTACAGTCTGAAAGGAGTTTTTTGTTCATTGGATTTACCCCAGAAATGAGATGGCCCAGTCAGTGAAGGACCAGCTCCGGGTATCCCTGCAAAATTCATTGCCTCTTCCCACAGCTGGTTGGGTAGTGGAGGAGGTCGAACAAGGTCCTGCCCTCCCGCCCCCTCCTGGAGGGGGACATGTGGCTGAGGAGACACATCACATGGAGACGGCTCATTCTGTCCGGCTGACGGTGGATCTGTAGGACTCTGTGCATCCTGAGGTGTCTCAGGAGGAGTGGTCTGAATACACAGTGCGGCATTAGGTGTGAGGCCAAGAGAGTGCAGCGAGCAAGCAAGCTCCGCCTCCCCAAAGCGTTTCCGTGGGAAACCCTGAAGAAGGGAAAAGGCAGGTAGAGAGGGGTGACGTCCGGTGATGTGCTCCACGACGCTGCGCAGAGGAGCGTCAGCTGGGAAGCGCTCACGCATGGATTCACCAGACGGCAGCCGAATCTGCAGTAAATAAACAAACATCGGGTTTAACTGCAATTCTGTAGTTTGACTGCATCTACATGCACAGAAATTTTTATTCTCCATTGCCTCACCATGAGGACGCAGTTGTTATCCACATTAGTCTGAATCTTTCCTCCAAGCTTCTGCCCTTGACCACTGGGAGGAGATGTCTCCGTGGCGGAGCTGGTCTGCATCTTCTCCTGCAGGCTCCTCCGATCCTCAGCTATCCGCTTCAACACCAACTCACGCTCCTGGCAGACCAACATACACAAGACAAGATGTTCTGTTCTGAGATCACAAAATCAGTCACTTGGCTTTGTAATAACAAACTACCAGTCTGGCCGAGTTGGCACCGTTTGGCACCAGAAGTCTGTCTTTTCAACACTGCTGACCTTTTTCTTTTGTCTTCGCTCTGCTCTGGCCTCCTGAGCAACACGCTGTCTCTGCTGCTCTTCAAAGTCACTCTTGTCCTGCTTGATGCGGGACTCAATGGGTAGTGGGTCTGGAGACAGGTTGCATGACTGTGATGGCTTCAGTACCAATGACGGGGATGCTTTTAAAATAAAAAAACAAAACATAAACTTAGTCTTATACCCTAAAAAGAAATATTTACAGTATATTACAATGATGCATTAATCTTATATTTGATCCTCTATCCTTCACAGCAAACAGAGTCTTCAGCAAACTCGTTAGTGTTATACCTCTCTGTGTGTCTGAAGTGCTCGGTGACTCTTTGGGTGGGTTGAAAGCAGAAAATGCTGTCTCAGCTGGCTGCGATGACTGCTTAACCAACGTGTGCCGTGGATACTGACCCTGTAAGAGCCTGAAAGAGGGACACATCAAGTTATTTACTGTAAGTAGTGATCTTTTAGAAACTGAGGAGAAATGCTATTAGATTTTAATGAATGCTTACTAACAACTCACCATTCGGCTGCATCTGGAACAGAAAAATGGCCCGCCTGTACAGCTGCCTGGATCTGTTCCTCTGTGAAACCCATCTCACTGAGGATGAGGAATAACTCCCCAATAGTCTGCAAATCGAAGAGGCATCAAAAATCTCAAGCAAACAATGGTTGGCCAAACTACCTTTGTGGTTGTTTTTCCTTTAATCACAAACATTGGATACTGGGGCACAGTTTATCTGACTCATAGTGTCTTGATGTCTTATTACATTTAAAATGAATTCTTCAGACTAATCACGCTTTCTTTATCGTTACATTATGTTTACAATCAGGTAACATAACTCAGTTATTGTTTATGGTGGGTTAAAACACACATTTTAGGCTTGTTTTACTATGCTTATAGTTTCTATTCTAGGTTTACTACTGCTTTACCATCAATTCCAAAAACGTTGGGACGCTCTGTAAAACATTAATAAAACAGAATGACAATTTCCTAATCCTTTTTGACATTCAATTGAAATGAATTGGGAAATGGGTTTTAATCAATCAATTAATTAATTACCCAGTTGTCTGTATTTTTAATATCCAAAGTACATTACAAGACACTATAATTGTACTTTGCATAATTAGTACTCAGCTTTTATTTTATTTAGTTCTTTATTTCACTTTTTTTTTGTATTTTGCTCCTGCTTAAATCATTGAAATGTTTCCCATTTGAGTTGATTAACGTACGTAACGTATTGACGTTCGTCTATCGTTGCATTAACTGACATGTTGTTGTTGTTGTTCCCTTTGTTACTGCTGTTTTAAAAGTTAACTCTGTTTGATTAATGTTTGTTAACTGCAAGTAAGCTATGTCATTATCATAAAAATGTTATCAATATTTTGGCGTGGACTAGCTACGTCTTCACATATTTATTTTTACGTTGTTTGTCCATTAGCTAACGTTGCATCTGACCGTAGCTGACTTGCACTTTCGCCTTTTATTCTAAGCAATTCTAAGCTAATGTTAGTCCGCAAAGTTTTTAACTTAGGGTCCGTCAGGATAAATGCATTAATTCACAGTAAAAGCATCGAACTTAAACTAAACAACAGATAGAAAGCTAACCTACAGATAACGCTAGGTTTGTTGTTATGCCTCTGGTTTAGTGAGGACTGTCAACAAACAACGTTAGCGTGACAGTAGCTGATGGGTGACCGATGGCGAGGCTAATGCTAAAGCAGCTAGCACGCTAATATTTATGTGCGGCACAGTACAGTGTCATGTCAAACGCAGCTCGGTAATGTGCAGCTTACCGGAGAGGCAGCAGAACTCATGTCGTTGTTTCAATGTCAACGTAGGAAAATCAAATTGAAACTAATATTAATTAGCAACTTAGTTGACTTCCTTGGGTCTGGTGCGCAGCCTGCTATGCTAGCTGCACTGACCTCTCCCCCTTTGATTTTGTAGATTGACAGAATATCAGCAAGAAACCAGCCTATCAACACTACGGATAGCCGAGGTTTTCTCCACCGGGGAAGCGGAGTGCTAATCCAATCAATTTCTCAATGATTGACAGACCCAAACCCCAACCGCCGCCCCACCAATAACCTTAATTCATCTTCTATGACTAAACATAATATCCTTGTAGTCTGTGGAAAGTGCTTTGACAGACAACACTGCGGGTGAACGCAAAGATTTACAGTATAATATCTCAGACATGTGAAAGAAAGAAAGAAAGAAAGAAAGAAAGAAAGAAAGAAAGAAAGAAAGAAAGAAAGAAAGAAATGACTAATCTGTATGATAATTATTATAATTATCATATTTAAACAGGTGAATCTACAGGCGGTCAGTAGCAGCAACCCACCAGTAGGGGTCACTCTCTTCATACTGATGTGATATTTGCACCGTGCACGCTCCTCGAAAAATAAGAGATAATAATTTAAGCAATGGAAGAATTTTATAATAGATTTTTTTTTAGTTAGAATGTTAAAAAAAGAGCTTCGCGTGCTCACGCTTTAATTAGCTACTTGAAGCTAAATGAATTATAATTTTGCATTTCAATTTATGCAAAAATCGCGTTTTCAATATGTCACTGAGCAGTGAATGACGTCAACGACAAAGAAAGTCAAAATGTTTAATTAATATTTTAGGTTGTGTCGTCGAAGGATAATAACGGAACGACGCCCTCATCAGAAATATGATTCATCACGTGCGCAGGCGCAGCAATTTCAGTATGGACAAAACCGCGACAAGCTACAAAAAATTTAAAAATAAAACCAGAAGTTAGTCAGTCTTGGCTTCAAAATAAAGGCATAAAATGGCTTTTGAAATAAGTCAATGTTCGTGTCTTGCTGTAATGCGATGTTTTGGCATCTGTTATTTATTATGAGCTCCTCTTCAAATAAAATATTGCGCTACTGTCGTTGAAAACGCACGCCATTTGCCTATGCGTTTCACGAAGCGTTTTAATCTGAAATTTCTACCGGAAGTTAATTTGTTTTTAATTTAAAATATTGACACCGGTTGAGCGAGCAAGTCATTCAGAGAGTTTGAGGTGAGTGCCAGGCACCCGGTGAGTAAATAAGCCAGAATTCGTGTGTTAATGTAAGCCTCAGAAAGATTTAACTTCATGGAAAAACGCGTTTTTGCTTTGAACTATCGATATTTTTACGCCTACGAATTGGTCTTGACTGTTGACTTCTCCTGTGAAGAGAGGCGTTATTGACAGCCAGTCTGCCACACACGCATTGAGAGTGACCGTTGGTGGGTGTCTTCGCTTTGTTCCTCGGTTTGTTAACTTGGTCATGGAGGGGTGAAAGTAATGAAAAAGTGGTCGGAGTTACAGTTTTGTTGTCGTTTAAACTTCTTGACAGACTGTCGGGACGTGGATGATAATGTTTGAGAATGTTTCCTCATCTTAGCAAGCTAGCGGTCACTCCTCCTGACAGTAGTATCAGTGTGAAAATGTGATGGGTCATGTTGGGATGAGTCCTCAAAGCTCAGTGTGTACTTTTGTCTGGTGTCTTTAATAACTGAACAAGTTGTTGAGTTGAGTGTCTGCTTTACTCCATTTCTAATTCATTCATTCATTGGTACAACAACAGCATGGCATTTGTTTTGTTTCTCAGGTCATATTTTTGACAATTTAAAAAGAACTGTCATTGGCAAGTTAGTTCAAGATAAATATTAAAAAATTATACTTATTCCTGTACATACAAACACTGTCATGATATAACAACATCTTAAATCTAAGACAGTATCTACTCTCACATCAGGATATTGATATATTGCCCAGTAGTAGTTGTAGTAACATAGCTCTTTGCAGATAAGAGTGGAGTATGACACTAATGAGGTTGTATAATATAACGGTTTGCTATAGAGTCTTTATAATGGCAAAATAAATTATTATTAGTCTTACAAACCATAAAAAAGTGAAGTAATCAATTTATAATGATGTAAAACAGAAATATAGGCAACTCAATATAATTTGTGATACTGTAACCAGCAAATGTTTGGTGTTTTTGTTTGTTTGTTTATTTGTTTGTTTTGGCATTTTGTTCCTAAACCCCGGCATACATTTTGAATTGTCAATAACAGGTAAAACCAATAACATTAATTTCGGCACTGGAATAACTAACTAAACTGAGGTTTGAGTTATTAGTTCCACCGTTATTTGCTTTTTTTCTGCTGTGACAAATTAAAACATCTGCTCTGAAAAAGGTCAACAGTACAAATATGATTCCGGGGAAATAAATGAAAACTGGAGATGCTCATGAAGGAAACACATCAGTCAAATCTGAAGAAGCTTATTTTGCCCTTGACTTCACTGTCAATATAGCAGTAGATACTTGTATATTGTAAACTCTAGCAGTTTGGGAAAGTTAACTTGCAGTTTTCATTTGCACAACAGAAACTGAGAAAATTCAACTCTGCTCCATGGGTTATTAGTCTCCGCAGATTTTGTTACCCCTTGTTAAAAATGTACTTTATACATACAGTAGGGGGGAGTTGTGAACATACTCTAATCTATTGTATCACTGGGATGGGATTCATTAAGTCATATCAATGAATTAATCAATTTAGCATTAGTTGCAACTTTAATTGATGATTATTTGTGCTGTTGACCCATGACCCCTCTAGCTGCCTGCACTCAAGGTTGAGAACCATGATCCCATCTGTCACATGGCTAATAGATGTCAGGACATGGCCTCTGGCAGGATGTAGGGAAGGATGTGTCTCATCTGCTGACTCGCCAGTATCATCTCTATGTGCACTGTGGGTTATTTGAGGAGATATTTTTCCTTGATGTAAAGCTGCGACACAGGAAATGGCGATTTTCTTTTTCCTACAGATTCTTAAATCGAAGTAAAACCCACCGTGACCCTCTTTTTTTTTTGCCTTACAAAACCTAAGCACTTCAAGGACTCATACAATAGCGGAATCTGAAATGTTTGTCTTGGTGAATCTGACCTTGTTCGATCTTTGAGAAAGAAAAAAAAAAACACACTCAAATTCCAGAGCAGTTCAGCTCCCCTTTTGTCGTATCATCCCGTACGGTGTTTGAACACATCAGATAGATCCGTCTTATCTGCAAGGTCTCAATCTCAGCTTTTATTTGTTTTACGTCATACGTCAAACAGACTTATTGTAAACTGATTTGTGACAACAGTGGCGGGGTTTGCTGGAGAAAAAAAAAAGTCAAAGCACAAACAGTTGAGCAGAGGGTCTCCACATTCCTGTCGTGAATTGCTTGGTCATGCAGAAGACAAGGAAGGAAAAGAGGTAGATAATACGCTTTTTTTTCTTTTTTTTATTATCATGGCCTCTCGGCTCTTTGTATTTATTTTACCTTCCCATCTGAAGATAAACGGACCCAGCATTTTGACAGTATACACATCAAGCCTAAAAATCTGTTAACCTAAACTTAACACTATTATTTTAGGAGTCACATGATTTTCTAATGTTCAGTTTGCTTTCTTGGCTGTTGCTCCGCTCTAGCCTACTAAGGTGCATTTAATTACCATTAAGCGCTTTTGCAGTTCACCTTGCAGTTTGTGTTACCGTCCTCTCAAACCCCATTAAGCTGTCTGGAGTTTGAAATCTCTTTGGTGCATCTATTTATACAACATAATTATTCAACAACATAACAGATGATGAGGCACCCTTGCAACCTCCTCCTTTGTTGTTGTCATGTTTCCTGTGAGGGTTTAAAGTTTAAATTCTCATGCCTTTTCTTAGTCTTTAGACTCCAAAACAAATGTAATCACAGTACGTTGTTTCCCAGGAAATGGATAAATGGCTGATTTGTATTTGACTGTAGTATGAGATTAGGTTTTTGTTTGGGTTCTGGGAGCCCAGGAGATATTTTATTTCTGCCCCAGTCTGTGTCTCATGAGGATAGTTATTACAAGTGCACTGGGTCAAAGCCCCACAATTACCTTGTTTCTGTGAGAACATGGCTTTATATTTTGTGCAACCCGAGCAGCCCTGGATGCAGTTTTGACAAGTGCCACACCCTAACACTACTGGAGCTGGATAGGACCATTTGCTGGTGACTGTAAAAAAAAAAAAAAAAAGGTCTTACTGTTCAGTGGAGGTTAATAACAAGTCACTAAATGTTTTGTTGTATGAAGTACATACAGCATGCCTTAACCCTTATTTTATTTTAGCTGCCTTAGGCTTTCTTGGGTAGGTATTTAATTCCTTTACAATAATACAGTCTCAGTGGCAGTTCAGTGTTTATATTGCAATCTGTTATATTTCAACAGATCAAATGACTATGTGTAATATGAAAGTGTTGTTAATAGGGATAAACCCACAGACAATTGTCACCCGACTCTGTAGTTCCCCTCAGCTCTGTGGCACACATCTTAGCATCTTTATGCTAATTGTTTTGGTTTTACGGCCGACTACTACTCTCATCAGCTTCAACTGCAGCAGTCAGCTGTTTTCAGCACAAAAAAAAAGCTCTGACAAATCCTCTCCACACGACCTGCCCAGCACTAAACGACTAAAAAGTTAGCGACTAGCTGGTGAACACACACAGTGAAGCATTTAGCAGCTAAAGAGCCAGATATTTTTTTTCTCAGAGCTAAAAGAAAAGAGACTATTGGACTATTGTCCAGAAACTTAAAATGAATGATGCTCTGTGTCACCTAGAACTGTAAAGCCACTGTTTTCTTACATGATGGGTTGTGCTATGTTCAGAACGAGTGGCCAAAAAAAAAAATCAGGTAATGTAGTTTTTTTTTAAAAAATGATTAAGTATCGACTCATATTTCTTTTGTACATAAACACTAAGTGATAATATGTTTTGCTTCTGATCCCACAAATTTTGTTATAAAGACAGGGAGGTGTACTAAGGCAGGATATTTTGCAGTTGAAAATTAAACTTTACTATCAAATATGACTAGAAGAAAAGCATTTTTTTTAGAATTAAATCAGTTGTAAAAATGTTTTATATCTCCAAATGTATTATATCCACACTGATATTTTTATTTCTATTTTTTATTTTTTATTTTTAAAATGTGTATGTGACAGTACTCCCTTCACCCTAACCGTCTTCAAGCTATAAGAATGCTTTGAGTGGCGATTGCTTTATCTTTTCTGGAGTAGACGACATTGGGCAGGCATTATGTAAGCTGAGTTTAGCTGCCTCTTCAACCCTTCTTCACCTCAAAAACAGGTGTTATCTTAGCTGCAAGCGCAGCCGCTGCAGGCTGAAGCCTCTGATGGGACAAAGAACAAGAGAAAAAAATGGGCATACATCGACTGAGTGCAGCTGTTAGCTGTGTGACACTGGAAGTGTTCCAGTGACTATGTGCACATAACTTAGAACAGTCTTGCCAAACGCTGAGTGAAGTTAGTGTGTCCACTGGGCTGTGAAGAGCAGAGCAGAGCAGGGAGGTAAGAGGCGTCTGCATGCTGAAAAAGTCAGGACGTGGCTGGGTGACTTCTAAACTGCTGAGCTATTTCAGGCTTAAACATTCAGAGGCAACACAGGCACAGCAGCAATCAACATACACCACTGCCAAATCCCCATAGAGATCCATTAACAGGGCAGCTGTCAGTGATATACAGCTACATCAAGGTCAGTCTTTGCATTGCCAAGCTGCACAGTGGGTGAGAGCACTGAGCAGCTCCGGTGAGTTTTAAAGTTTTGGAAGTATACAGTTTTTGCTTGTAATGTTCATCTGTTGACTGATGATACGCCGTTCTCTTTAAGGTAAATCGTTTGTCCATCCACCACTTGAGTGGGTTTTTTTTATGCATACGAATATGGTCTAGCAGACTTGTTTTAGACTTGAAGGGAGAGAAGAATGACAGGAAACTGGAGGGAGAATTTCCGAGTCATGTTTACACTTTGTATAAAAGCTAGAAAAACTGGAGCTGGATGTTGTCATGTAAAAGAAAATCTTTTTAAATGTTGTTTTTATCATTTTATTTTTCTCAGGATAGAAAATGTGTTTTGACTTGTACACAAGATAGTTTTTAGTACAGATTGTTTTATTTGTCCACTTTTATCCAAAAAATTCAAAGTTAATTTAAAGTGTCACAAAGCAGCAAGCATTAGGAAAGTGTTTCTATTCTGTGCAGGTTAAATGTTGAGAAACAAGCATATCGTGTGTTGGTCATGGTGCAGAAAAAGTTGTTAATCGACCTTGCATGCATGAAGTCACACCTCTTAATATAGCTGACCACAGTGGATAATGCTATTATCAGCACACTGTTGGGATTGAGGAAAGCCCCAGACCTTGAAGTGGACCACAATTTTAACCGCTTGTGGCTTTGACTGTGTTGCTTTTTCCCCGCAAGACACGCATGTGACTCCACAGTGAGCCCACATCCCTGGGGACAAACAATTATATCTCACTCACACACACACACACACACTCAGGCTCCTCCTGAGGTTCGGTATTTCTTTAGCCCTAAGGCTCATATAAGCTGATGTGGAATGTAGTACTTGATTATTTGGGGAATGGGTCAGCAACTTGTTTAGATCACAGCACTGTTCTTTGTTCGCTGCAAAACATAATTAATCTAGCAGCTTTTATGACTTTAGGTGGGATTAATTTTGTAATAGTGTTGATTCCTCCATGACATGACACGTTTGTTTTTCCATTGCCAAATTCACTGTAGCATGCCAGGGTGTATTTGAAGGAAATTTAACTTCAAAAGTGATATATTTTACCAGCACAAACAGATGAACTTAACAAAAGTTTTTAAAAAACAAAAACCCAGATGGACATGCAGTGGTAATTACCAGTTAATAATTAAAGATATATAAGGCAGCATGTCATTACTTCCCCATTCATTTTATACACAGTGCACACATATTCACAATTGAATAAACATCCTGTGCATATTTATAAACATGCCCAGCAACATGCAGTTGATGTGTATTAGCTTTATTCAATGTTTAACCGAAAAGGCCTCAATGTGTGCAGTGCCAGTAATCTTTGGCATTGCCTATTTTGAGAATATCAATTACTTATTAAGCTTAACTTATTATTAAGCTTACTGACAACATTGCAATGTCCTTTCGTGAGAAATCAAGTTGCCCATTGTTCTAAAGAAAGTCTGTGTGAAGTGACTCACTCCCTGTGCTCCAGTCTGTATTATTTGGAAACAAGAGATTTATTTGCAATCACTGACAATTAGTTGCAGTAGGCCTTTGCTTTCTTTTAGAGGAATGGTTCGTTAAAAAATGAAAATTCAGCCATCTAGTCACCCCCATGCCGATGGAAAGTCAGGCGAGGCTTCTTCATCCACAAAACATTTCTGGAGCTTCACAGCAAAACAGTTACAGCATTCTCCTAAACAACTGAAGTAGATGGGGGAATTGTTTTAAAATGTGAAAAACAACCCAAAAAACAAACATAAAATGGCTCCATTACAGCTCATCTGACGTAATCCCAATCTCCAGAAGTCCCAGGATCCCTTTTTTTAAGCTGAAATCTTCATGTTGGGATGCACACTAACACTTTCAGCTTAGCAGCTGCAGTGAAGATTTCAGCTTATAAAAGGATGTAAATAACATCTTTTAAAGCCTTCTTATGTTTACGTCCCCTAAAATGTCTGAACTGCACTATACTGACTTGTATCGGTCCGGTTGTTTAGGAGAATGTTCATGTTTTTCGGTCTGAAGCTCCAGAAATGTTTCTTGGACGAAGAAGCTTCACCCGACTTTCTATTGGCATGGGAGTGAGTAGATAATGACTGAATTTTCATTTTTGGGTGAACTGTTCCTTTAGGATTTCACAAGCCAAACTGGTGGGGAACCAGTGGTGTAAACAAGCAAAGCCACTGTTATGGTTTGTTAAAGACATATATCAGTGTGTGTGTGTGTGTGACAGACACAGATCGATTCATGTGTCTGAGCAGCAGCCTCTGACTCAGTGTTGAATGGGTCCTGGAGTCACATGGCTACTTGTCAGCAGGCTGGAGGAGGAAACATAATCCTGAGGAGGAAGGCTGTTGCTATCAGTCCGTGCATGTTGGTTTGAGAGAGCACTCAGGCCGGCGAGAGGCTGGACCCGCACATGATCAGCTCACGCTCCATATCTCTAACCGTCATTTCTTTTGTCTCCCTATCTCTCCTTTCTCCCTCTGTTTGTTTTCTTGCTGCACTCTGACCAGCCCGGGGTCTCTCTTCACAGCAGAGTTCAGAATTGCACTACAATGTCTGCGGTGGCTTCTCTGCTGTAAGCACACAAAGGTATGATACAATCATGGATCTCTTTAGATATTTCTTGATCTGTTGTCATGTTTTCAAGTCATATAATTTGTCAGAATGTCAATTTGTGCTCGTTGTGTTTACTTTATTGTCTTTTTCATTCATTGTTGATATGTGTTAGTTCTCAATTAGAACTTAAGGTGATTTTTTCCCACTAGTGTCACATTTTCTTAACAATCCAGTTGACTTGAGGGGAGAATAGAGCTGACTCAGGATTTAACTGTGAGGATCTGCAATCATAGCATGGATAGCTGTAAACAGCAGGATAAAAAGCCTCAAACAACCATTTCCAATCCACTTTAGTACAAACATTTCCTCTGCTATAAACTCCTAATTAGAGCCTGTGGGGGGGCAAGTTGTGGGAAGTGATGGCTCTCGAAATGCTGTGGTCAAATCAGAACTATAAAAAACATTAATTTCCTCAAGTTTTTGTCTCCTCGTTTTATCAAATCACTCTCTGTTCGAACCCCACATGCATGTTTTTCTAAATCAGATCTTGCATGCGTCTTCAACAGGTGATAAAACTGTTAATTCTGTGAACTTATTGCAGCTCTCAGAATGTTACAACATGTTATTTTGTCAGATAAAACCTTAAGGCCACGAATTATCTTCACGTCACTCGGAGCTATCGCAATCAGTTTCACTGGGAAAACAATGTGCTGCTCCTTTGAACATGTATCGCCTGATAGAACCAGATGAATCACATACTGTCTTGTTTTTTTGTAAATCCAGTTCTCTAATGAAACCTTAAACCACCTTTCCTCCCTGTCATTGTACTGCTTTTATAAATACAGGCCTGTGTGTCGGTTGAGGTTTGGGCATTGTGATTAAGCTCCTATTTCTGGACAGGCATTTCTATTGGCAGTATGTCTATTTTATTGAACTGTTCTTTAATTATGTCCTTTTTGATAGAATTTGTACAGTAGATGCTCATGCAGCCTGTGGTCGACACTCACGTGCCAAGCGGCTGGTTGAAGCCAGTGCCAGCCTGGGTGTCCTGGCTGAGATCACTGGGTTGAGACACGCGTGGGCTTGTGTCGTGAGTTTGAGTCTGGCTCATTACCTCCTTCCCATCGTCTGGCTGTCTCGCCTCTTTCCCTTAATGTCCTTTATGAGGAGGCATAGCAACCTTTTGTCTGTCTTTAACCCCAAAGTTCACATGAGATTACAATGATTTTTGGCATATTTGAAATACAAATCTTGACATAGAGTGAAAAACAGTTTTGACATTTAAATTTTTTGAGATGGTCAGTGGGCAATTTGTGCTGAGTCGTCTTTTCTGTAGGCTGCTAATGCAGAGCTCTCTCCTGAGTAGAGTGTCATAGATTTCTGTAACTTGTCATCATTCCTTTCTTCAAGAAAAGCCCTGCACTGCATCAAAAAAACGTAGCAAGTTTTAAAAGAAAGGCTAACATCTGACTTCCTCACGTTTTTGTTCCCCTTTTCCCTAAAAGGTGCCTTTTTAATATGCCTTTATATTCCTAATAAAAGGAACAGCATTCAGGAGAATTCAACATTTCAGACGTGAGCAGGTAATTTGGAGATTTACAACATACCAAAGTGACTTTGACAGGTTTATTTGTACTCTGTGGAAGAGATGTGTCACAACTGAGTGTACATCACAGACCTTATCAATGATGCATTCATCAATGATGAAAAAAAAACTCCTGCTCTTGAGTTATCACCTTCCGCTAAAAGGTATGACGCAAATGCCAACATTTAGGTGACAGTCAGATGAATTTCAGAGTAGTTAGCCTGAAGACACTTGTCCTGGAGATAACGGTAAAGGATCATGAGGATCAGAATCATTGCAATGTTACTTCAGAAACCGTAGATAGCTGGTTATGTCCTATAAGCTGTCAAGTCAGTCAGATAGGAGATGTGGTAAATTCTGACCCACATACAGAAGAGTTTATGCTTAAGTCAGCCTTTTTAAAAATAGTTAAGTGTGCTTTTAGGTGTGTTTAGTTAAGTGTCACTGAACTCTGTGACATCTAAGACTCCTACGCTTGTAGATTCTTCGGTCAAAAGGAGCATCTCCACCACATGATCCTGATTGTATACTCTTAGTGTCTTCTCTCCCTGTAGGACGGACAGATGTAGATGACAGCTTGTTTTGCTGTGACAGGTTTTGTTAACATAAGATAGACATTGAGACATTTTGTATTAACCCACATTAGCTGAGGTCTAAACATTATGGAAAGAATCCCAGAGTGCCCTTTTTTTTGAGTTTCCAGCTCCTTCTGATGGGGATTCAGACTGTAGCAGTTACCTTCTTCCTGTTTTCATACATACTTCCTCTCAGAAGGATAGTTTTCCCAAAGCCTTGCCTGCACATATTTGGGTGAGCTTTGGACTAAATCGTGCATGGAAAAACTTTGAAATGAAGAAAAAATGCTCATGCTCATCGTTATTTAGGAAGAGTTTGCGAGTCATTGGGCTTCTGGAGGACTCTGGGAAGACTTCATGAACTTCTTCCAGGACTAAAATAAGAATTATTATATATTGTCCTCACTTCCTCTTGCACTGTCAGCATTTATCCATGCCTTTTGGTCTTTTCAGTCTTTACATAAGTGACAACTGGTTCCTTTTTATTCAATCCTGTGGCCACACCAGATTGGAGATAAAAAGCATTTAAATCATTGAAGAGCATGCTTTAAAAAAAAAAAATAAAGACAGTTGCAGTATTATTGTTTTTTTCTTCTGATCAGTATCATTATCAGTATTATTACCGACATGCCCTGAGGTAGATAAGCTGGTTCCCATGCTTTTTGCTCAGGATCCCAGGGTTCTGTAACTTTATCCTTGTGTAGCCAGCCTTGCCTCTTCCTCAGTGGTGGGGTCTAGGTTTACTGAGAAAGTAATCCTCAAACACACCCAAGCTAACTCCAGTAGACTCCTTTATTGCCATTACTGCACAGGGTTGCAAAGCCTCAAACTACTTCAAGTTGGTATTGTGAATACAACAGCGGCTAGTATGTAATTTAGATGTGGTGCAGTGATTACCATTGTGGCAGAGCCAGAACGTTGTGTAGTCTGCTTAGTGTCTCAGTTTCAGATCTTGGCAGGTGACGTCTTTGTTCAATCCACATTTAAATACAGGTCCAATGGGGAGGTCCTGGTAGCTCACCTGATAGACTGCATACCATTACCATATATTGAGTCCTTACTGCAGCAGTTACTGTTACTGATTCCAGCCTGGGCCCTTTGCTGCATGTCATCCCCTCTCTAAATAAAGCAGAAATGCCAAAATAAATGATCAAAAAAAACAAACATGATGTTCAGCTCTCAAACACTTCTATATTGCATTTAATCTCTTGTCAGTGATTGTGCCTTAATGAAAGTTGCTGTCAACAAGGTCACTGATATGATTGGGCTTATCGCTTCTTTGATAGCTGCTGTCGCAGAGCCAAGCTGACTTTCACAGAACATGACTTCTTACTGTGAAATGAACCAAAAGAAGGCCCTCCTCTGCTTTTAAACTGAAGCAAATCGGCCGATAACTGATACCTGCTTTTCATGGCCAATACTGATAGGATATCCGATAATTTCACATTTTTCTATTTTAAAAAGAAGTTCATAACATGTGGTTTATGCACATCTGAGGGTAAGAAAGTCTAAGATGTAGTGAGCAAAGGATGACTTAATTTTCCTTAGCTCTAATAAGATTTGATGTGTTGTTCTTCTTCTTCTCTGTGTTTATTGTGGCATTGCTGGGATAGGTTCCAGCCCCCCGCAACCCTGCAAAGGATAAGCGGTGATAGATTATGGATGGATACCGCCAAGCCATTCGGCTTTATCAAGATCTATCTGTAAATGAAATGTACCTTTATGCACTGTGTTGTCCTCGTCATTAACATACTGTCTCAGCAAAGCTCCGCTGGAATTTTTTTGGGATCCTGTGGTTATATGTTGTGTAACGGAGACTCAGGACTGACGGAGGAGGTGGAGGTTAGCTTAGGCACGTGCCACCGTTTATCAAAGGGTCCTCTGCACAGTAGCACTGTGTTATCTGGCTCTTATCTGACTTGGCGGTGATGAAGTGCTGCAGGGCTTGAAATCAAGAACCACAAAAATAGAAAAGAGTCGGGAGTGTCATTGTTTGTAAAAGCATATTGTTATTTACTTTTGCCAAGTACACTTTAATTTATCTGCTTTTCCACTTCATCAGAAAAACGACATTCAGATTAGGCCATTTGTTTCTAAAGTCTCTGGGGACTCAAAGGTACTTGAGGGACTTCCAGGAAATCCTGAAACTGTTGATTACTTCATTAGTAACATGTCACAGCACAGAGTTAGGACAGTGAAGCTGGTTGCCTTGTGTTTCAAGCAAAAATGTTAAGCATTTGCTGGTTTCAGCTTCTTAAATGTACAGATCTGCTGCTTTTCTGTGTCATTTATGATAAAGAGTCTTTGGGTTTGACTGGTGGTTGGACACAAGAAGCAATTTTAAGATGTCACTTTGGGCTGTGGGAAATGGAGATGATATTTTTTTCACATTTTTTGAAAGTTTATAGACTAAATAATTAATTGTAAAAAAAATAATCTGCAGATGAATCAATGATGAAAGTTGTTAGTGTCAGCCCTAGTCAAAAACCATCCACTGTTTGGCCCCAACAGAACCAACAAGTTTTTGTCTACATGTATTTAGGATCATTCTCCTGCTGCTCTGTCCTATATTATTAAAAGGGCTTCAGATTCTGCGCTGCTCATCCAATATAGATGATTTCAACTTAATTTTCATTGTTTCATTTGAGAACTACAGCATTAAAGCAAACACTATTATTATATTTTAAGACTGCACCTCATATTGAGAGATTACTGACCCACAGATACAGTATCTCAGTGCCGTTTTTGCCTCATGTTATAAATCTCCAGCTTCATGTGGACTAACCCCCGGGTCTGTATCTGTCTCCAGGTTATGCTGCCCAAAAGCTGTCTGAGTCCCAGTGAGAAAGAGAAGGGCTAAAGCCGCACCGATCCAAACCAGCTTTCCAGAGCCTCTCCAGCAGCGACTCCACTGTGGAGCCATGAGTAACCCCAACGCTCCCAAACAGATTTCAAACGTCGTGGCATCGGTTATTCACAGTGTAAGTCCGCACAGCTGCCTATAGAGAAGCCTCAATCTGTCCTGTCAGGTCAAACTCCAGCGTCATAGGCCACATGGTTCAAGTAGATACCAGGTTAAGTGGTATTCATGAGGAGACGATGCTTACAATTAGCACTTTATTGTCACTACTCGGCTCCAAACATTGCCTCTGCTTCAATTCATATTCTCTCTGTGCTGGATTTATGCTGTATCAGCTCCCTCAGTCCTCCCTGGCGTCAGAGTTTGTATTTTGGATAATGTTGTTCCCTCCAGAGCCGTGTGTTTACAAATCTAGTCACATCCTAGAGCCAATTCCCAGGCAACGTGCTGTATTTCTGATGTTCAGTATAGTACTAAAACACTTCAGATCTGCAGCTCCTGTTGAATTTCCCTTTTCATTAGAGCACTGAAGAAAACAAACCGTTTCCTTCCTCTTTTCTTTAAATCGATGGGTTGCCAGTGTTGGAAACACAAAATAATATCGCCATGTAATAAAAAACACGATTACATGGCTGCTGGTGGGATTGATGTGATAAACATGCTGCCCGGGGGGTCAGTACGGAGCTTAAAGGAAAAATCCACCTCATGAAGAACCTCATATTTTTAGATACCATCAGTTTGCTATGGTTACTGCTTTCCAGGAACTATGTTCGATTGAATTCCAGGAATCATGCGAATTGCATCTTTCTTTTTTTTACTGATTTACCCACCTTTCTCATATTCAGCAGTTCAATCTGAAGAGAGAGAAGTGCTCTGAATTGAATGTGTAGGTGAGTGGAAATAGGGACGTTTATAGCGCAGTGGGAGGGAAAAAGATGTGATTTTCCCCTCAGTAAGAGTGGGCCACTTATCTGACGGCCTGCTTATGAGCTTTACCTTTAATTGCACTGTTGAGAGACTGAAAGAGCTCATGAGCATGTCTGAATGGCTCAAACAGCTCTCCAGACATGCTCATTTGGCAGCACCAGAGCTGCATTGTTCTTTGCTGCAACACCGATGTAGGAAATACTTGCTTTCCCTTAGCTTTGCAATTTTTGTCAGTTGCTTCCCCTTTTTCCATTGTTGCACAACTTTGTGCACAAAACCTACCTGCATGTAATCTGGAAGAGGGTTCCTCGCTGGACATAAGCAGTATAAGTACTCTCCAAGTTTGAAATCCAACCCCACCTGCTCAGGCATAGAATACAGAGAATTTAGGAGGTAGAAGTGGATATATGGCACTTAACTGGTCATCGTTGAAAGATGCCATGAATTTAACTACTTCTTATATTTTCTTTCCCAATGTGGATGATTTATTTCAAAATGTTGATATTAAATAGCTCAAGGGTGAACATAACAACAAAACTGCAGGATTCTGTCAGGAAAACATTTTTTTTTTAAAAACACTTAAAATTAAAATGTGCCATAGATAAATGTGATGTGAGAAGTTTTTAATTTAAAAACTATATTGTGATGTGATGACACACGTTACACCTTTTAACATGAATGACAATTTGCAAAATTATTCGTGTGTATTCAAAAAATCACACAACCAAAAATTGGATTTCTGATTCCCAGCTACATACAATGTACAAAAACATTTTCTTTAATCATGATAAAAAATTGTATTGGCTGCTGTCAACCAGGCCCATGCTTTTGCAGAATATGCTGCAAAGAGCTATGGCCCTTTTTAACTTTGAACTCATTAAACTCGAACACAGAGGTGTTGATTGACTATATATTCTGTCAAGCCTCTTCAGAATCAGCATATCTTTATTGCCATTTATTGTCAGTAAGACAGTTAACTACCATCAAACTTATTGATATTGTGGACTAGACTATAACTTGGCTATGATGAGATTTGCCAGTAGGGAGCTTAGTGACCAAGAAGCTCTCTAAAGATAACAATGTTTGCTGTATGACAGTGCCTGAGCAGTTATTGGTTGTTCTATTGGCTCCAACTCTACTGAGTTAATCATTATCTCCTGCACAATGTGTGTTTGTGTGCGTGCGTGTGGTCAGGGAGAGTTCAGATAATCCTGTTTGAATTTTTAAGGGCTCACGTTGTGAAACCGACTAATGTCTTCTTCCTACCCTGAAGATCTGCCGTGGTCATGTGACAAGGGCTAACGGAAATGGGAAACAGTCTCTCACAAAAGTAGCTGCAGCCTTTTGCTTTTACTTTTGCTGTTGGAAAAGCAAATATAGCTATCTTCCTGTGTTTTAGGCTTGCAGCAACACTCCTGTGTGTAATTTGATGGACTATCTGTATGCGTTTAAGGTGAGTTTGTTTAATTCGTACATAGTCAACTCAATGCAACATGTGAGTCCAAAGCATTGTTTGCTGTCTGTTTCTGTTTGAGATATTTAATCTTGTTCTCATCATTTTCAGTCAGTCATTACACATTATAGACATTTTCTCAGCCTATATGTAGCCTTCAGGTAAATTTAACCTCAACACAAACTCTGTCGCTGGTTAATATTCAGTCTAGTTCTTGTGCTTTTGAAATGTGTTTTTTACTTTCCCCACAGCTCATTGACTTTTCATTAGAAATCCGTGGTAATAATTACTACCTAATGTTGTCTTAATGCATCACTAGTTACAGATATTCACCCCTCTACTGTCAGCAGGTGGATTATGTGTTTTTTGATTGCGTGGTTGGTGTTTCTTGGCAAGGAAGCACCGTGAGCATTTAAATTGGTTTTCTATTATTAACATGAAGATGTAATATTAATAAACATGCTGTGCTGCTGGCTCAGTTTAAAGCTCTTTACAAAGGTTTCTTTTTGTGTCACCTCTCATACAGAAAGGTCAGGGTCAGCTGTAGAACAGAGCCTGGTAGAGATTGCAGCAGTGGAAACAACTTCTGCACCCTCGTGAGATGGAAACTGTTTAGATAGTTGGGTTCCAGCTTATTGGTTACTGTCCTCTTAAAGGAATAGTTTCAAACTCTTGGAAATTGACCTACTGACTTCCTCGATGACAGTTAGATAAGATTTATACCACATTCATGTCAGTTATGGTGCTGCAAATATGAAGCTAGAGCCAGTAGACTGTTGACTTATCATAGCATAAAGGCTGCAAATAGGGGAAACCTGCTAGCCTGGCTCAGTCCAGAGGTAACAAAATCTGCCTACCACAACATCTAAAGCTCACTTTTTAATGATATGTCTAGTTTAAGTCATTGTTGCAGTTCATCAAGTTGCAGTTCTACAGAGGTTATGTGCCAACCATAACCCCCGTCCTTGGGCCCTATTTAAATGATCTACAGCGTATATGTGTCTATTAGTGTCCATGGCCATTTAGGGCGTACCCATCTCCATTTCACTAATTAAACGGCTCATAATCTGGGCACAAAGCAGGGCGCAAGGTACAAAGGGGTTGTGTTTTAGTCCCTTAATTATTTATAGGTGTGTTTTGGGCCTAACATGAATTAAACCAATTAGAGTACCATCGCCCATTCCCTTTAAAAGCCAAGTGCAGTTGCAAGGGGCAAATTGCTATTTAAACAGCAACATTTGTCTCGGTGAGGGGCAGGTATGTGGTCTTTGGCCAGTGGACCCTCTGTCAATCCTCTGTCCCATCAACAACTCAATTTGACTGCATATTAACAAATGCACCGATCTTTAACTGAGGAGGGCTGCTGCCTTCGCTTTGTGCAGTCCCTTTCTCCTGCCTTAAGATAGCAATGCGGAACAAATGCGCCTGACCACACCTTATTTTAGGACCAACACGCCAATAGGTGCACAGATGAGCAGATGAAGTGTATTTGCTGCTTACATAACCTGGAAAATTAAAAAACTGGAAACCGCTCCGGGCATAAGAGCCGCTTGTGTCTCTGCTGACAGCTACACAGTAATTGGAAGTCGAGAAAATTGCTGCATTCAGCCAAGATGTGTCAAATGATTACTCTTAAGCTGATGATTCAACGCGTTGAGATGCCCTCACTTTGTTGTTGAGAGTTAGATGAAAAAAGTGGCACCATTATTATGCCCCCTGTTAAATATGAAGCTACAAACAGCAGCAGCTTAGCTTAGCATAGAAGTTGCATGCTGTTTTTTGCAGGGATTAAACAAACAATATATGAGGTGTAAATTAGTGACTTTAGATAAGCTGGTTTTGTTACCTTTGGACAGAGCCAGGCTGTTTCCCCCTGTTTCCAGTCTTTATGTTAAGCTAGCCACAGCTGGCTGTAGCTTCATATTTACATAAAAGTGGTTTTGATCTTCTAAATCTCAGCAAGAATACAAATAGACATATTTTACAAAATGTTGATGATTGGAAGTACTCTGTGACCCCTCATCACAGTCTTGGGGAGCTCAACCAAAGTCATTTTCCCCACACAAATTATTTCATTTGAAGTTTTTGAGGTCTGAAAGTGTAAAACTACATTATATTAATATTTAGAGCTGCCACAAGTAGTCGATGAATCGTTTTCTTTGACCTCCCAGGTTAGAAACTGTAGTCTAGACCAGGACATGCACCCAAGCTTTGCTGTCATCACATCTCCATCCATGCATTGCAATAATGAACTTTGACATTATAGTGCAACAGTATCAGTGACTCTCTGTGCTCTCTGCAAGTGAGTCATCAAATTTAAAATAGATGGATAAGTACAGTTCACACCTACTCCTACCTATCATCATCATCATCAACATTTAGCACTTTTCTTACCTTTATACATTTCCTGTGAAGTGCAACTAGCAGCCACTGCAGAATCCCCCTAACTCAACAGATAATTTATCAGTTGGACATCTTCAATTTATATATAAACTGAGGTATGACTACACTATCGCAGGCAAATGATTTTTCCGTGTGTGCATAATATGAAATAATAACGCTGTTGACTGCTGAGAGTGTATTTCCCAGTACAAGTATAATCAAAGGGCATCTCTAGATAGGAAGCAAAAACAAATAATTGGAGCCATATTTTCCAGTCTCACAATGATTGGAGGACGTCTGTATGACAGTATTTGACTTATAAATTTTGTATTTTTAGCAGTGCAAACATACCTTTTAATTTACATATGATGTAATAGGAAGTGCTTGCATAATACGAAATTCACAGGGCCAAACTGGGTTACAACTCACTGGCTTCGTCAGAATAATCAGAAATTCAGATTGTATTGTGCAGACTAATGTTAAGATATGTATGCATAGACTCATGATCAGCCACATGGGTACGACATGATCACTGCAACATCCGGAGCCCATCTCCCCCCTTCACCTACAAGTGCTGACTGTGTGGGATTTGAGCCTACCTCACGACACAGATAATCTCCTCTGCGGCCTCCACACACTGACAAGTGTCCGCCTCATTACACAACACAGTCACTGCACTTGAACGCTACTTTTTAAACCTTTATAAACTATGTTGCTTCACACAATTAACTCTTTTACACTATTTTACTCTATTACAATAGTTTTGTTTTTTCTGCAGTCTGTTGTAGCTAATATTTGTTCCTATTTTAGTCCCACCACTTTGGTCCAAACTCAAATCTCTAAACAATTATTGGATAAATTGGCCATGAAATGTGGTTTTCATTCATTCATGTTTGTTGAATTGTTACTTACTAAAATTTGGCTTTATAACCAAATACCTCCAAAAACCAATGAAATTCCTATTAGCCTTAGCTGTACTTTGTGTTTCGTGCTAATTAGCCAATGTTAGTTAGCACTGTCATTGTTAACGTGTTGGCATGCTGATGTTAGCATTTAGCTCCAACCACTGCTCTGCCTACATTAGCCACACAGAGCTGCAGGGCTTGTTTACTAGTATTTCTTTAACTCTTATTTGGCACTAATTTTAATGTATGTAAGCAAAAACATTACAATACTTCAGTTTCTTTTTTCCCAGTAATATTTGTTGAACCTAGTACAATATAAGACATTAGCTTAAAAATTTCAAATACACAATGTTACATTGGTTTTCAATATTTGTTTTTGGTGGATAATTCCCATAAGTGAACATAAATTGAACTGATAAAAAGTGTTTTATTTATGAATTGCTAAATTTAGTGTTCACAGATTCAAATGATTAACCACAAATATGATTTTTTTTTTTTTTTTTTTTGGTCATTTGTAATGTAGAAAATAGTAATCAGTGTTGCAGTGTTACCTTTCTGGTGCCATGCAGCACTTTAATCATATTTCATTCCATCCTGTTTTGTAACATGTCCTATGTCAATATTAGCCATCAAAAATACATCCTTTGAAAACTGTAAGATGTTTAGTTCCAATGCATTTATGTTGCCCTTCAAGGCACTTTGACTACAAGCACCTTGGTCAATATTTAGGCTTCGTGTGGCAAAGTCAAAATGTGGAGATTAATGTCAACATGAGGTTTTTGTTCCTGGCTGTTCAAACACGGCTTGTCCTTTCAGTCAGCATTTGTCCTCAAAGCGAGAATGAGAGTCTTGTTTATTCTGCCCAGGTACAATGAGCAGACTGGTGAAGGTGGCAGGCTGGCCGATATGGCTTTGATTAGGGCATCAAAAGGCTTTGATAAGCAGCGGGGAGAGGGATATCTCTCGCTTGCGGTTCTTTATAGAGGTGTTGAGGGTCATGGTGGAAGGCAGCAACACTTGTTACCACCAACACATTGATTGCGATTAAACCCAAGTTGCCATGAACGAGGTAAGTCCTGAAATCCCTTACTGAAGTCAAAAAATGTAAAACTTTTCTTCATTATCTGGTCAGTTTTGTTGTTCCTGAGCTCCCCTCAGCTTGTTTTTGCACATGGTTTCAGTTGTGGAAATTTCTCTCGCCTCTTTGAGAATCCCTCACACATCACTCCCACCTGTAGGGATTTACTGTGAAACCATGATGTGAATGAGAGCTCTGTGAAAATAAACTGCCAGATAGTGTAGCACCACACATCTTGATAGGATACGTGTGGTTTTGGATCAGCCGTCAAATTAAATATTGAAGTATTGAGATTATTTGATGAGATGAGACTTTTTTTTAAATATTTGATATGTTTGATATTGATATTTAAATATGCTCTGCTACTTAAAGTGGTGCTTTGAAGTGCTGAATTGTCTCTAAGGTGAGCGTGGAGTTTAGCGTCTTCTTTTGATCTGTCTAGAAAAAAAACTATATGAGGAATTTAACCATGGGTCAATATTGAATGTGTGCCTAACATGCTGACCTGTCTCTCCTTTTACTCATGAGTCTCAACTTGTCCACAGTTCAGTGCAGGGTTTTTCTGCTTCTGTCGCCTGTGTGTGGCATGTAAGAACTGGTCAGAGTAAATCTGTGCACTATAATGGGAGCCATGGGAATCAATCTTTCACACTTTCTCTGGACATGCCTTATTCATGAACATCTGTTGAGCTAAATGCAAGGTGAACTCTTGAGCTTCTGGTTCACATTTCCTTGTGGAAATGTGTTTAAAGTGGAACAAATAAAGTGGCAAAGCTGGTTTACATCACGCATACAAGTATAGCTAGCAGTTCTTGTTCTGTATGTGATGTTGACTGAAGTAGATTTTTTTTTTTTAAGTTTATTTGATTTAATATCACATTATTTGCGGATTTATTTTTGGTTCTTTGTGCAGTTTGTCACAGTTTTTGAAAAGGAAAATTTGCAGTGTTGAAAAAAGTATTTTCTGTAAAGTTACTCTGCACTCAAACTTTTACTTAGCATTTGTTCTTAAAAGTTAAAGTACTGATTCTTCAGAAAAATACTCCTCTGACTGATGTATATCGTTATACTGTATGTATTACATTATTAGACTGTTGAGCAGCATTTTACTGTTTACTGTAGCTGGTTGAGATGGAGCTAATTTTAACCACTTTGTATACAGTAAGGTTGGCCCCTCCAAAGAGTCACAAGATAATTGTGTGGTCATGAGATCACCAAATTTGTATTTCTGTAATATTTTCTTTATTTGGGAAATACTGCATAATTTGACCTCTTTGGGCGACAAACCCACATTTAGAAGAAACCATCTGAGATGTTTAGAGCAGATGTGTTTTAAAATCGCCACATGACAAGGGGCCCCAACTAGACATTGCTTTTTTATAAGGGGTCACAAGAAAAAAAAAAGTTGGGAATTTTTAACAATACATTGTAGTTTATAAGCTCATTAAATGTTGTGCTGTGCATAAACTGAAAAAAGTGTGAGACCCAAAATTGAAGCAGCAGCTGTAGGTTGAATTGTGATTGTATATCATCACGTGCTTTCTGTTACTCCCTGCAGCACTGGAGAAAACTTAATATATGATTGACATGTTGGGTGTCCTGAGAACCATTTGAGGGAGCATCAGATGACTTGTGGCCCCCTGAGTTGTGTCACAGGAAGGGTTCGCTGCGGGATCGGAGGCCTCTGTTCAGTAGTCATGGCAACATTTACTCTGCTGTGAGGTGGCTACAGCACGATCCTGTCAGCCAGAGTAGATCCACTTGCAGCGTTGCTCCAGCTAATCCTTAACACAACACCCCACCGGCTGAGCCCTGCGCAGCAGGGCGCAGCATCCTGCTGCAAGAAAACAGATTTCTTATCACCCACATGATCCTGTCACACCACAGCGTGGAAAAAGAGTAACTGATCAATGCACATGGCTATTGTTTCCAATTTAAGGCTAATTTTCAGGAAGGCATGCATGGGAGGGCTTGTCATGTGATGCCTTGACTGTTTGTTTGAAGAACTAGAACTCCCTCTAGTGACGGTTTAAATGAAAGATTCCCAAATCCGTACTACAGGCTAGTTCTAGGCAGGTTTTGAGTGTGTACTATGGTCACACTGGATAACTACTAACAGTTTACCCACAAAAGTCAGTGTGCAAGCTAAAAAACCTTTAATATTTGAGTCTGTTGTTGATGGATGCACAAAAGAAAAGTAGGAGTTATCACAGCTGGAAAACTAATTAGGGTTGGTGATGAAACAGATCCAGAAACACCCCAGAGTATTAAACAAATAACTATTTATTTTAATGAAAAAACATTTTGCTGTCTCATTATTGAGTAATTAGCATTAGCATTTTGTCAGTTTGATTGCCATAGCATGGCCCAGACATTGCATCATTACCTGTTGGTATAAAACAGTTTAGTATGTTGATTTCTTATATACTTACTGCAAAAACAGTTTTACAGTAAAGATGAGTATATACACTATGCAGTCAGTATGTACTGTAGTATGGAACTGGGACACAGCTACAGACAACTGCTGAAGTGAAATAAAAATAATCTGCAGTAAACTTTTATTGTGGAAAGAAATCATATATTTAAAAATATGTAGGATTATTTCACAAATGTGTGTTTTATTATGTATTCCACATCTCATTAATTATTTCCTAATGTCCTGTTTTAATACTGAACACTTTGGATCTTCTAAATTCTGATCGATTGACTGAAGTTTGCTTCTTTAATGTATTTTTTTATTTATTGTTTGTTTTGCAGCCTGAGGCGCCTGCCGCCTCATCACTACACGGGACTCCGCGCCCTGAAGAGGAGGATGATGGGGACTTGAACAAAGCTTTGGGCGTCCAGCGCTTCCAGCAGATCCTCAGCCCTGCTGCTGTGGTACCTGACGAGCAGCACCACAACTACCATGAGGAGGACATTGAATGTAAGCACACATTGGTCTCCATGTTGTTCAGTGAATTTCACACATTGAGAAAGTCAGCGGATTGGCTTTCACTTTTACCCTTAACATTTAAACCCTGTGACTTCTCCCCAGACCACCGTCAC
The DNA here is from genome assembly GCA_037974645.1 of Hollardia meadi. NCBI lineage: Eukaryota > Metazoa > Chordata > Actinopteri > Tetraodontiformes > Triacanthodidae > Hollardia > Hollardia meadi. The sequence goes on from JBBPCS010000002.1 coordinate 7,520,859, forward strand.
TCCTCTCACCACATCCACCGACCTCTGTCCAAACTGCCCTCCGAGGGCCGCAGGAAGAAGGGCAGCAAGAAAAGGAGAAAGGACAAAGATCACAAAAGCAGCCATGTTCCTACCAGCGGCCCCATAGAGGAGGGAGAGGATGAGGAGGACGAGGAGGACGAGGAGGGGACGGAGACAACTTCTGCTCCAGCTGAGTCGGAGAGAGTCAAAGATGTGGAGGTAATCATTCGACTTCATATCAATCTTTAAGTGAATTTATGAGTGGAGACACAGTGATAGGGAATGACTTCCGTATTGAAACGTTATCATTTGTGTTAGTTTCAATTGAGAGTTTTAGTCTTTTGACACAGGGAGTAAAAATATTCTAATAATGATTTATGAGGCGATATTCTTTTTTAAATCTTTATTTTCATGTTTGCACAAAAACCAGGGCTGCACTAAAATGCATTTTGATTATCGATAAATCTGCTGATTATTGTCTTGATTAATCGTTTTGCCGATAAAATGTCAGGTAATAGTGAAAAACCTAATTCATATTGATTTTTTTCTGATGTTTTTCTTTGGTCCGACAGTCCAAAACCCCAACATATCCTGTGTCCTGCAAATTTTGCTTTAAAAAAAACAAACAATGAAAATGGTTCTTGCAAATTAAATTTAGCAAAGTTCCTTCATAGTTTATCAAGGAATTTTGACAAACATATAGGAAGGCAGGAAGGAGGCAAAGTATTTCCATGTTGCACTATAAATACACTGCATTATTCATAACAAATTCCACCAGGATCTGCTTAATTACTATTTATGCTATAGAGTCCTGTCAAGAACTGACATCTTGAGCACCTTTTACTGCTTTATGTGTAGTTATTCAACACTCCTTAATGAATCTATCGGTTAATTAGCCTGCACAAGATGATAAAAATCCACCCTCTGTTGTGTTGCTTACGTTTATACTTAAACATTGTATTCTTATTAAGTTACAAAGGTGTAACAGGCGGTCACGGTGACTGTTAGTATCTAATATGATTTGCATTAAGATGTGGGTGAAGGAGCGTCCGGCCCTACCTGCTCACTCATTGTTGAAACATTACCATATTTTCCTCTATGAATATTTCAGTAAGGTCTTAATCATTTATTAAGATTTAACCTGATCTTAATGTAACTGAATACTATCACTGCTGCTGAATTAGTGGAATATGATTGTTGTTTTCTTTTTTTAATTTCACTGCTTTAGGTTTTTGATTTTGATTTTATTTAAGTTATGTTTTTTCTGTCATTTTTTGTATTTTTAAAAAAAAATTGCAGCAGTTTTAATTATATTAATATTTAAATATGTATAATAATATTTTGCAAAATAAAAGGAGAAGCACAATTCAATGAAGCATGTAAACTAAGTAAAGCATACATTTCTTTATCTGATTTATCCAGATCCAGATATGATGGAGTCCTTGTTATTGACAGTGATCGTGATCCTTTTGTTCAAATTTGTGGGAAATGTTTCCCTCCTTTACTCAAAGAAAACATCAGTTATATTTATCTTTTCTATGTCATCTGTTATATTTATCTTTTATTATATCCATCTATTGTTTAAGACTGCAGAGCCCTCATTGGAAAGATAGATTTGTTTTGATTTCCTGTTGGCAAAAATCCCTGATTCATACAGTAAATATCTAAAAAAATATTATAATTTTCCATTTCAATTTCTCCACTGTTTTAATGTGTTATCTGAAGTTGTGGGTTTATTGTCTGCTTATACAATAAGCAGTGCTCTCATGCTCTGTATTCCCTCCTCAGTTCTTTGTTTCAGATGAAGACCATGTGGCCAAACGTGGCAAAGAGAGTCTTCATTCAGCCCGGGAGCTGGACATCGTACCACAGTCTGGGGAGGGAGCAGATACTGAAGATGCATCTTCCTCAGAGTGAGTAAAGTCGAGTTCTTTGACTCCAAAAAAGAAAAAAGACTCCAGTTTATAATCATGCTTTACCTGCTGTGATGATTGCATAATGCATGTTTTTGCCATGTTGCTGAAACGTTCTCACAGATGCTCTGATTGGGTGAGACCACTCAGGCATGATTGAGGTACACACAGTACGTTACCATGTCTCAGGCATCCAGTGGGCCTGCTGGGCATGATCTGATGGACTCCAGTAATCCGCTCCTCAGAGACCCATAAATCACCTGTCGCTATGGACGACACAACCCACCTCAGCAGCCCCAGCCTCCCCCTATGACATTTACTTTTCCACTTCATGAGGGTCTGATCCGAGCTAGAATAAAGCTGCGTACACACCTTTTGCTTGTTTTCATTTGATCGGAGAGCAACCTAATAACAGAGGATTTGTTTTATAAAACAACCTGATATAAAGGGAAAATAATTTACTTTTTATAGTTTCACACTCGTGAATTGCGATGGAGAACTGACATTTAAAAAACGGTGAGTTCATTATGATCATGTCAACAGTTCCTTGAGGGATTTGAATTGGCCAAGCATCTTTTCTTGCCTTATCGAAGTACTTTTTTGTGCATTTGAATTTCAGCTTTAGCTTTAGTTTTTTGACCTGAGAGATGCTAGGTTATTGCTAGAAGCAGCATTAGAGGATCTAATGCTTGAATCAATCAAAGTTGATGGTAATGTTATTCCTGTAACAACCAAATCATATAAAAGGAGCACATTAGAGGAGAAATGTGCTTGGTTCACTGGCAATAAGTTGGTTAAAAAGTTTCCAGCTTCACATTTAAAACGTTTGAAGAAATTGTTCGATAGTAGATCCAAATAATATTTTTATGCTTTTATCTAGTAAGCCCGCCTCACCAGACGTTTCCAGCCCCACTCCTCCGTCAGTGCCACCTGAACACACACCACTCGCCCGGGTGTCATCCACCAGCCGCAGCTACGACCTGCAAGAGCGTCGGCGCACGGGCAACATGACGGGTGCCGAGCAGGCCAAGTACCAACGCATCCCTACTGACGAGAGCGAGGCTCAGACGCTGGCCTCCGCTGACCTGGACGGCATCAAGAGTGAGTATAGATTAATTCTCACTTGGCAGATTTTATGATCTTAAAACTTGCTTGGGGGGCTTTAGTGCACCAATGCAGATGAAAAGGACACTTGTTGACTGGTAGAATCTAAACCCCTAAAGCTGCATTGTATCATCCTTGATGAAAGAACTACACTTTTTGTGCGTAAAGGTGCAATTTGTAAGATATGGCCATACTTTTAGTTTAAAACTTTCAAACAGAATGTGAAGAAACAGCAGTGTTGACGTTCTGTCAAAGATGTCTATGTATTGTATTGCAGAGATGTTTACTGAAGTAAGCGTGCTAACCAGCTAGCCCCAGCCCGTACTGTCTCATAATACCATTTTGTACCTCTAGAGGTGATCGTCCGATAGAGGCTGTCGTGTCCTGTCATCCCCGAAGTCATAGTCCTTGTCAGAGCCGCTGTAAATCACCTCCGTACTGAATCCTCTGTCATCAAACTGGCCTCCACTGGTCTCAGAGGTTGTGTCCATTCCCAGTATGGTTTCCAGCTGTGTTCAGGCTTGAGCTGAGCCCCGTTGCTTGCGGTGACTTCCCTGCGATACGAAGTCACGATCTAGGCAGACTTCAGTCTGTGGTCTATAGGGCCCCTGGCTTCACTGCTAACTAAGCTAAGTCGCTATAGCTACAACTAAAGATAATTACACAGCTCAACATAACTACAGCAGACAGAATAGTGAACAGCAGTTGGCGGTTACTCTGGTGATATGCTTCCCTCTATATTTTTGGAGGTACCTTCAAATTCTGGCTGTATTTTAAAAAATTGCACCTTTAAAGATGCTACATTTTACATTATTACAATGAATTACATGACTACTTTTATGTGTAAGGAGCCTTTTGTAATGATGAACCCACAGAAAATTATGAAGTCTGCAGTTTCCCCTCAGCTCAACACAACGTTTTAGTGTGTTTAAGCATGTTCACGTTCATCAGTGTCGTTTTGAGCAAAAAAAAAGCTATAAAAAATCCACTGTAGGCTACCTGCCCAGTTCCAGTCATAGTTAGCATTCCTTGTTATTTTTTGAGATGTTTTCCCCAAATATTTGAATATTCCAGAAGTGTGGTAGTGGTTTGCCTCAACGTTAAACTTTCTCCAGCATGTGTAGTGTACTGATGTAGTTTTAAGTTTTAAACCTCTCAGTTTTTATAAATTAATCACCTCCGAATTGTTCTGTGTGATTAGACAGCAACACTAATGAAGTCTGGGATTTGTTGCTAATCAGATTCCTCCAGAAACATCAGGGCGAGGGCTGGGGGCCACCGCGAGTCCTATCTTCATTGCAGTCGGCTCCCCGTTGCCCTGTGATGTTCCCGGCCCCCGGCCCAGCGTGGGGTTGCGTTCAGGGCCGGGGAGATTTACGTCAGGGAGCCGACCCCTCAGCAGAGAGCAGCAGCTTATCAGAGAGTGTGGCAGTCAGGCCTGCATTATTAAATTAGCCGTTCCCGCTGTCAGCTGAGGCCCCTGGACTCGGGCCCGAGCCAACATGGTGGCTAATTGTGAAACCTGGACCTCAGTTCACAACCTTTTAATCATTAGTGGAATGAAACAAGGGGAAGAGTTAAGTGGACTCGAAGGCAAAATAAAAGGCTGTGGACGGAGGTATGGGCTTGACATTGTTCAGATATTCGGTCATTATGGAGCTTAGTGACACAGAGTCGAGCCTCCCAACAGGTTCATCACCACTTATTCTCTGTATCTTCTTTTATCTGCTTCCCGCCACCGTAAATCATCCTGGGAAAGTGTCTCTGTCTCTGGCTGCTGCTCAACAATAGGAATTATTAGATCACTGTCCCTCCCCCTTTTGTCCAACCTGAGCGAATGAACACTTCTGCTCACTGATGCATTCTGATAGTTTCAGCCCCCATGGGGTCAGGCGCCGGTCAAGAAATGGCAACTTTTTCCAAATTTGTCAAAACTTACACAAGTCGCACACTGTAGTTTGATCAGCGAGGGGGCACGTAGTCAGATGGCCGTGCCAGCACTTACTATACGCCCACCACAAATCCTCCCCTTTCCTTCAGGAGCTGCATGCCAGTCAGGCCTCATTTTACTCTGCCCCAATCTTCATTCAGACATCAAGTTAGAGCTAGGATGAACAGGATAGCAGCAGAAAATCTCATAGTTATTATTTTTTCATACTTGCAATGACTGGCTGGTTTTTAGATGAGGTGAAACATTGATGAAGAACCGTAAAAGCTTCACTGTTTGTTTCACAACGGGACATACAAGCTCTGATAAAGGTAAGACAGTAGGTATTCTTGAAGGGAATCTCACAAATTTCTGTACCTATACGACTTTCTGTAATCTTTTTAATCGTTAGATCATTATTTTTCAATGTAAATTATTATTAGCATTTTACTAATTTTACAAGTTTTTGTGTTATAGTTGAATGAATCAGGAGTTTTTTTACCAAAAGGTCCATTGATCTTTGAACTCAATTCTTACTCTCGGCGTCGTGTCGTATCTGTGCCATCCAGTGTCTCTCTCCACATCCCTTTCAATGCCTATAGAGCTGCCAGCCTGAGTAACTCTACTCCCTGCTGTGGGACCACAGAATCAAAAGCAAAGTTACCTGGCCCTCTGTGACTTGGTGGCCTGAGATTTGAACTTGGGGGTGTGAGGTCAATTTGTGTATGCTGAGGGCTGCAGAAGCACAAAATAAGACAAATGTTCTGTCTATGTAATAGGCTGGGATTTAAGTTCCCCTTATTGGATACATTTTTATCCATTTTCCCTAGATTTTATTCTTTCACACATCTCACCCTTCTTCTTCTTCTTCTTTTTCTTCTCCTCCAGGTCATCGCTTTGAAGATGTTCCCGGTGTACGCAGACACCTGGTCAGAAAGAGCACCAAGGGACAAGTGGTGCACATTGGCAAGGACCACAAAGAGCCCACCACTCGCAGCCGTAAGCACGACCGAACCCCGCATGAGGTGAGACATTACAGCAGGGCTGCCCGAAGTGGGGCCCGCGGGCCAAAGTGGGCCCACCAGATGTTTTTAGCCAATTGTTTTTCAGCCTCCTCGGTGCCTAAATTTATTTTGTTAAACGTCTACTCTTGTCATTTCAGGGGTTTGGTAGATGTAAGGGACAAAGAATCAGATAATGAGATAATATCAGATAATATCAAAATTACGGCTGCAGTTCATTGATTGTTTAAATTAATTCATTATTTAAGTCTCTAAAAAGTCTGAATATTGTGAAGAATTCCCGTCACAATTTCCCAGAGACTATGTGATAGTAAAATAGCTTGTTTTGTTCAACCAACAGCCCAAACCCCAAAAAATATTTAATTCACAAGAAAATTTTTGTAATTAGTTTTTATAATTGATCAAATTATCTATTATTCAACTGATTATTTCAGCAATATTAAAAACCCAGAATTAAACCCCGCCATCACTTCGACGCGTCTTGTTATTTATAGATTCCACAAAAGTCTAAAGGTTTTAACTTGTTGATGTTTTCTGATGCTGCTACTGATTTCTTTACCTTGGGAATGTTTGTCAAAAGAAGAGAGATAAAATAGGCCTACAGCTGCAATAGTATGTCAAATGCTGCACTTATATAAATGAAAAACCTAGTATTAACAATAACTGGCTTTTGAAATTCAGTTGCAATTTGAGGAAGTTTTAGCTGTAAAAGAAAAGGGCCAGTGCAATGAAATAATCTTTATTTTCTACTTCAGACTTTGTCTAATTGCCCCCTAAATGCCCATAAATCATAGCAAATCCTGGGCGATGTTTTCCCTCTTTCCCTCTCTCAAATGTAGCATTGCCCTGTCTCTTTTGTGGATGGGACAGGGAGGGAAGGAGACAATTAAAAATGAATGAATGAGTTCTTTTCTTTCACACACGGAAAGGAAAAAAGAGGGGGGAGTGGAGCTTAAGTAACCAGACACTGGGAGCTCCTGAGAGAGGGAGAGCTATGTTTTATTAACACACACACACACATTCTTATACACGGCCCTGAGCCCCCAGCAGCCCGAGTAAACAACAGGTCCCTGTCAGGTGTGTGTGTGTGATGACGAAGAGTTACCTGTGGGTATGTGTGTCAAAGTGAGGGTCGCGTCCTTTGTGCCACTGTCGCTTGTATCAGTGTTTGAGTCCTTTCCTGCGCCGTCTCGCTCCTCCAGTCGTTACCAGTGGTTCTGTACCGCTCCGCCTCTCAGCCAGAAGGCGAACTGCTGGATGGGGACTCCAGTCAAATGGCTCATTACCAGAAGGTGAGGCTAGGTGACCGGCCAGAGGCAGGTTTGACCTGTGTGGGCGTGATTTCACAGGCATGCAGCAGGTGTATTTTGGCACAGGAGGATAAATTAAGGAGAGTGTTTTTCACGACTGACCAGCATGGAGTTCAATTAATAATCTATCAACAGATATCTGATGCTGAAAGAGATTATGGTCTCTCCTCGGACTTATTCGTATTAAGCTTTTTAAGATGTGATTGGCTGTTTTCTGTGTTTTTTCTATGTTGAACATCTACTTTAGGGTAATAACATGGACAAGTTTTCTCTTTTGTGTGTTGAATAAATTTAACTTCACTTGGTATCCCAGGAAGCATGGAGTCTGTTTTCTATTGTTGACATCAGATTATTATTATATATTATATATTAGCCTGGCTGATTATTGGATCTGATATATTGCATTTTTCCAATTATCTGTATCTGTTTTTGATTTTTTTTTAATCTGGTTGCTGATAAAAAATAAATTAATCTGCAAAGATTATCAAATAAATGTTATAAATTTAAAAAAAATGTTAAGTACAAGTACCTCAAAATTATACTCAAGTACAGTACTTGAGTAATTTGTACTTTCATCAATAGGTATTCTAAACTTTGACATGAAGATTTTTTTTTTTTTACTGCAAATGTATATCGGTTTCAAATATCAGTAATCGGTTTCCTTGATAACTAATAATCTGTATCGGCCCTGAAAAAAACATATTGGTCGATCCCTAGTTGACATGCAAGTTTTTGCAAAAGTTTGAGTGTATCAACTGGCTAAATATAAAGTGCTTTGGCTATTAAGTTGAATATTTGGCACAGGCTGAAGGTGCATGTTGTCTTGTGTGGAGAGCGTGGATGTTCTTTACCGCATCTCACCTACACCTGCGCGTGTTCCTGTGTGATGTTGTTTCCAGGTGTTTGTGGAGCTGAACGAGCTGACTATGGACAAGAACCAGGAGATGCAGTGGAAGGAGACGGCTCGATGGATCAAGTTTGAGGAAGACGTGGAGGAGGAGACCGACCGCTGGGGGAAACCTCACGTGGCCTCGCTGTCTTTCCGCAGTTTGCTGGAGCTCCGAAAGACCATCTCACACGGTACAGAAGAGATAGAAGTTAGATTCATGTTGAGCATGGTCTAAAACTCAGCAGTTCATAGAGTACTGAGCTCTGTATGCGTGTGTGTCCACAGGTGCGGTGCTGCTGGACCTGGACCAGAAGACCCTACCTGGCATTGCCCACCAGGTGGTGGAGCAGATGATCATTTCCGACCAGATCAAAGCTGAGGACCGAGCCAACGTCCTGAGGGCCCTGCTGCTGAAACACAGGTGACTTGCAGCACCTTTAAAGGGATATTAAGTGACCTTAACGAGAGAAATTTACAATTTGTTTCTTTCTTCCAAGAATCTGGCAGAGCCCCCTTTTAATTTTGTGAGCGAATGTGCAGCTCATACAGCTCTGACAAACTTCAGAGGAAAAAAATGACTTGAGCACACTGATTTGCAGTCTTTAATATGTAACACTTCCGCATTAAAATGTCTGAAAATGACTAGACCTTTGATATATATTTGGTTGAGTTCCAACAATGCTCAAACCCAGAGAAATCTGTAAATGTATTCAAGGTAACGGTGTGTTTCATTTGGTCTATTGCTATAACCTCCAGGAGAGAGTCAGAAAAAGAGGAAGGAAGTTGGCGAACGCGACTAAACATGTTTAGTGAATAAAACATTAAAACATTACGTCGTCCGTGAACATTTCTGCCTGAGTCACGTCAGATAGATTTTCATCAGCAATGGTGGTTGTTTAACAATGAAAACAACAACTCCCATGATTCCATGCCACTTTCAGGTCATCAAACTATGTCTTTTTGTTTTCATTGTTTGATTGACTGATTGATTGAGGGATCCCTAGCAGCAGAAATAAAAGAAAAAAAGTGCATATTTTCTGCACAAAAATGTTTATCTGACATTCTGGCTTTTCTTGTAAAATACTGGATACTCACTTCTTTGAGCTTCTCAAATCTGAGGAAGGAAGGAAAAATTATTTTTACTCACTTCAACAGGCTACAACCTGTGATGAGAGGTCACAAGTTCACATTTCTTAATTGTAAGGGGTATTTTTGCCCTTTTTAACTTGTGCTCCTAATTATTATAGTGTGCATGTTGACACAAGACTACACTTTGACTTTCAAAGCTAATACTCATATTGTTAATTATTGGCAATTAGTGGTCGCTTGTATATGAATGAGCAGCGATTCAACTGTCTTTACTCTCACTGTTGCACACTTCCTGCTACTGGGTGGCTTCATGCCTGGTCACTGCCTCTCTTCCTCCTGCTCACCCTCTCTCTGCCTCTCCCTGCCTCCCCTAGTCACCCGAGCGATGAGAAGGAGCACAGTAGTTCTTTCCCCAGGAACATCTCCGCAGCCAGCCTGGGCAGTCTGATAACACACCACCATAGTGCCAATCACTCCCATCAGCCAGAACCATCTGCGACTGACCCGCTCATGGGCGCCATCCACGCCACAGGGGACCTCGACTCACGCATCGACATGGACAAGAACGAGGTACAGGTCAGGCTAGTGCTGGAATGTTTTACAATAGTCTCAGTTTCAAGTGTTTTTCATTATCTTGTTTTCACTTCTTATCTTTCTTTTTATATGCAGCAGAAGGAGCTGACCTTGGTGTCCGGTATGCATCGTTCCAAATCCAAACATGAGCTGAAGCTGCTGGAGAAGATTCCTGAAAATGCTGAAGCCACTGTTGTCCTTGTGGGTGAGTGACCTTCTACTAAAACCTTGGAAGCCACACACATTTATCTAAAAATGCCAACCTGCCAACCATTGTTGTGTCAGTATGTCGACTGTTGTGTCCCGCCATCTTTCAGGCAGTGTGGACTTCCTGGAGCAGCCCACCATGGCGTTTGTGCGGCTGCAGGAGGCGGTGGAGCTGGAGTCCGTCCTTGAGGTCCCAGTGCCGGTCAGGTTTCTCTTCGTTCTGCTGGGACCCCCCACCACGAGCATGGACTACCACCAGATAGGTCGCTCCATCTCCACACTCATGTCTGACAAGGTGAGCGAGGTGTAGACATTGAGGGATTGAAAATAAAATCTAATTATAAAATTCTTAATGTCCCCTATCACAGTTACATAGGATTTCACTTACATACAATGAGAGAAACAAGGAAATGCCCCCTATTTTTGAGAATGAAGCAATAATATTTATTCTTCCACGCTAAGTTATTAAGGACAAGCTTTTGAATTTTTCCATGTGCCTAGATTACATTTCAACAGTCCACATCCGCCATTTTATGCATACAATCCTAAGACAAAATGTATAATAAAATTATGCAATAAATGTGTAGAATAATAATGTCATTCATTATATTTTTTCCATAAAGGCTTATTCTCGGTTCATTCCCATGAAACTTCCTCATTCTGCTGTCCTCATTTATCGATGTAAATTCACCTTCTTGTCTCTGACAGCCATAAAATGTCTGTTCATCAAATTTTGTGGCCAGAATACAAAGGAAAGTGAAATAAACTGGATTGCTGCCACATAAACTGCCAAGCAGATCTGCAAAACAGAGCTAAACGACAATAGTTTACAAGAGAAACATCGAGTAGGTCCTCTTCATTGCTCATTTCATTGGTTAAATCTCTTTATGTCTGAATCATTATCCAGCAATTCCATGAGGCAGCCTACCTGGCAGACGACAGGCAGGACCTGCTGAACGCCATCAACAGCTTTCTGGACTGCAGCATCGTGCTGCCGCCTTCGGAGGTGGGAGGTGATGAGCTGCTGCGCTCTGTCGCTCGCTTTCAGAGGGAGATGCTGCGCAAGAGGGTGGAGCAGGAGGTCAAACTGTTGGCCAAGGAGCCTAAAAGCCTGAAAGAAAAAGGTAAGCATCTCCACATATGTCTGAGGCCTGATCAAAGGAAATTTCAGTTGCTGTTATGTGACTTCCTGCCATTGTAATTGATAACCTGCTCTTTCGTTAAACAGAGGCCCTCCTCACACCCCTGAAAAAGTCAGACGACCCTTTAGAGCGCATCAGACGTCCTTTCGGTGGACTGATACGAGACGTGCGGCGCCGTTACCCAAAGTACCTGAGTGACTTCAAGGACGCCCTGAACACTCAGTGCATGGCTGCCGTTATCTTTATCTACTTCGCTGCCCTCTCTCCAGCCATAACATTCGGAGGCCTACTGGGTGAGCTGCACTTGGGAAAACAAGAGTCGGGTTACTGTGGATTCACAGCTCATGTGTCAAATCCCTTTAACGCTTTTGTATTGATGGTTCAGTCAGTGATCTACTGATGAATCTTTAAACCTTATCGGTGTTCATTAGGATGCTAATTCATTGTGTCTGTCTGTTGCTAGGTGAGAAGACGGAGGGTCTAATTGGTGTTTCTGAGCTGATTGTGTCGACAGCAGTGCAGGGTGTGATCTTCTGCTTGCTCGGCGCGCAGCCGCTACTCGTTGTGGGCTTCTCCGGACCCCTGCTGGTCTTTGAAGAAGCCTTTTACAGTGTAAGCTCATAAAGAGTAAATCAGCTCACGAAGAACTGGCGATAAGTCTGGGCAACAACAACAGGCTACAATTCAAACATGTAGTAGCTGGGAGCAGTAACTTCCTGCTAGAAAGTCATGTCATCATAGTGACAGGGAACCAGCGAAGACTCCAGGAAGTGACTGAACCAGATTGTTTTTACTAGATGGTGGATTCTGTTACGTTTGGACAGAGTCAGTCTTGCTGTATCCTCATGTTTTCAGTTTTAATGCTAGGCTAAGCTAACCAGCTGCTGGCTGTAACCTTATATTAAACAGACAGGCTTAAGGGTGGTGCACTACGAACTCTCGGCAAGCATATTTCCCAAAATGTTAAAATATTCCTGTAAAATCACAAAAACGCAGATGTGTTTTGAACACATTTGATTGACTTGGCAAACAACCTCACAACTGTTAAGACTCAACTAGAGAATGACTCAGTTGTTGCTAAATCCTGATGTATGTGATGTCACCCATATCGACCTGAGCATACCAACTTAAAACCAAAACAACAAAATGCAGAAATAGCATTTTACATTCATGTGAAGTATAAAGTTCATAGGAAGACGGCTTCAAGGCAGGTTTTTAATGTGAAAAACTGTAAAAAACTTTCCAGTGGCTGCAGACAGTTTCTTTTCTTTGTGTCCCCACAGTTCTGCAAAGCAAACGATATGGAGTACCTGACGGGCCGCGTCTGGATCGGCTTTTGGCTCGTCATCATCGTGATCGTCATGGTGGCCTTCGAGGGAAGCTTCCTGGTCCGCTTCGTCTCCCGCTTCACCCAGGAGATCTTCTCCTTCCTCATCTCCCTCATCTTCATCTGCGAGACCTTCATTAAGCTCGGCAGGGTACACCTGAGACTTGAAATAACAACTCCTGATTGCAAAATGTTTTTGTTGGCACACTGCGGGTTCACGTCTCTGACACTAAACTGAAAAGACTAATCTTTGGACTGTATTCAAATCTCGGGGTCGAAATCAGTATGTTTTTCTAGCAAGTGTACCTGAAGTCTTTTGAGATTGATTGGTCTTGAAAATTAAATGGATTAAGAGTTTAATTATTATCCAGGCTTATGATTTTGGAAGGTTTGCTGTTTTTAGAGTTTTTATGGCACCGACTTGAAAGGCATTTGGCTACGGGATAATCTCATTTTCCAGAAAGTGTGGTTGTGATACCTAAAAGAGTGATAAATTATAATCTCTCTAAGGACAGTATGGGGCTACACGTGTACGCACATATTTGTGAGTGTATTCTGTAGTGAAATATTGTGCATTAATTTGAACTCTGTGTGTTGTCGGGCAGATTTTCAAGGAGCACCCGCTGAAACGTTGCTCCCTTGACAACAGCACAGAAGGGAACGCCTCAGCAGAAAATATCACACTGGTGCTGAGCAACAACACCCAGCCTGTGACGGTCCGAGGCGAGCCCAACACCGCGCTGCTCTCTCTGGTCCTCATGGCCGGAACATTTTTCATCGCTTTCTACCTGCGCAAGTTCAAGAACAGTGCGTTCTTCCCTGGAAGGGTGAGCAACTAAATTCACTTAAAATCATCAGTCCTGCAACATCGATCCCTAAATATTAACCCTCATGTTTATTTAACCTTCAGTGAACCGCTCATCATCATATATCAAGGTTACATGTATGATTTTAGAATAAGTGCAGTCAAAATATCCCGGATACGAGCGTTGCCATCTTGTGCTGGTGACACCATTTTGAGCCAGAGTCTGCACAGTAGTGACCAGGCAGCGGGGCCGCGGTATCAAGTTCCCGCCCATACACCCGCCCGCCCAATCACGAGCAGGGTTCAGCTGTCAATCATGACGTTTCACCCCGTTTTGTAAAGCATTAAATAACTCATTAAAACCAAACTGATCAGAAAAATGAACACTTGAACATACATCAGCGTGATAAGAACTACCTAAAATGACAGAAACCATCTTTGGGGAAAAAAATTTTAAGGTGTACTTTGAGTTTTGAGTTTGGCCCATGTCCTACCTGAAATCATTGGAGGAGGAGGAGGAGGAGGAGGAGTTCATGACATATACTTCAGCCCACCACCAGGGGGCGATATAGGTGTTTTGGCTTCACTTTTGGGAGCTCTCATGTCGTCCATCTTTATATACAGTCAGTGGTTTGCACCATGGTTGCTGTTCCTTTAACGACTTGTTTTCTACATTGGCTTAAAAGTTGAAATAAATTATTTAAACTGGAAACATTAGTTGACAAAATAGTCTCACCACAAGGTCCATTGAGTGGCTCCAGAACAAAATAATAGCCAGAATGGTAGTCACCTTTTTGATTATTCTCAGATATAATATATGAAGCTGCCAGTTCTCACATCTTGTGGGGTTCAGTTTCGCAGGATTATTGGAGATTTTGGCGTACCAATTGCCATCCTCATCATGGTCCTGGTGGATTACAGCATAAACGACACATACACACAGGTGAGACTCAAATAGTATCACTCAGTCTTATGTAAATGTTTCGCCTTTGGCTTCATGTTTGCATTACTCCTGTCGTCACCCTTTGTGCAGAAACTGAGTGTTCCTCGAGGTTTCTCTGTGACGAGTCCCCAAAAACGTGGCTGGATCATCAGTCCTCTCGGCACAGACGGTGAATTCCCCATCTGGATGATGTTCGCCTGCTGTTTGCCCGCTCTGCTGGTTTTCATCCTCATCTTCATGGAGACGCAGATCACCACGTGAGTTACACTGCGAGTCGCACAACGCTGGGATATCATCAGAATTACTCCACATTATGACAAGAGTTGTGTCCCATAATGGCATTTGAAGAGTGGGCTTTGACTGAGGTAATTCTGTTAACCTGAAACAAAAATTTAAATGAATAATAGTCATAAAAATAAACTTTATTTATTTAACACTTACATACATAAATAATCATTACCATACCATCATTTAATGGCCAGTAGTGTACGTGCTCAAAAGATGTCAGTGTAATACTAATAACAGATTCTAAATAAAAGCTAAAAATGTGAGTTTTTATTTGTTTATTTACATAAAATGGCTAAACAATTTGATGAAGCTTCTCAAAATATAATAAAACGACTGTATATCGTTACACAAATAATAATACGTTTATTAACATTGCTTGTGATACAGCTTATTTTAACAATATGCACAGTAACAAACAATATAATGACATCACATTACACTTTTACATTTACTGGCAGTAACACTGATGTTGCAACATTAAAAAGATGCAATAATCACCAGAAATGTAGGATTTTATTACATTATTTGACTATTTTCACTATTTCGCTGAGATTTCATTCTATCTTTTGTAAATTATTACAACTGTTATTGCATTCAGCTGCCAAAGAACTGAAAACTGACATAAATAACCATTCAGATTCAAAAGTAGAAGTCTTACAGGCTAAACTAGAGAAAAGTCACCGTTATATAATATTGTCAAAGTATCCGCATTGCAAAATAAATATTCCAAAATATTGTGTGCATTGTATTTACTTTTATCCATATCACCCACAACTACAGTATGTTGTGTATCTGAATTGCATTGTATAGAATATTAATGGAAAAGAGAAACGAGAAAAGAAAACAACCCCATCTGCTATGTACACATCAACATACTCCTTACTTCTGGCTGACTCATCCAAACACTGTTGTTTACGTCTGCGTTTCCATCCAACTTCCTGCAGCCTGATAGTGAGTAAGAAGGAGCGGATGCTGGTGAAAGGTTCTGGTTTCCATCTGGACCTGCTGCTGATCGTGGTGCTGGGCGGCAGCTCGGCTCTGTTCGGCCTGCCGTGGATGGCCGCTGCGACCGTTCGCTCGGTGACCCACGTCAACGCCCTGACTGTCATGAGTAAGGCCGTCGCCCCTGGAGACAAGCCTCGCATCCAGGAGGTGAAGGAGCAGAGGGTCACCGGGCTCCTTGTGGCCATCATGGTTGGTGAGTGTTAGACATTGAAATCTTATTTTTATAAAAATGTAACTTTTAAAGTGTATTTAGAATTTGATTCCTTCCTCTCCGCAGGTTTGTCCATTGTGATAGGCGACCTGCTGCGTCAGATCCCCCTGGCAGTGCTGTTTGGCATCTTCCTTTACATGGGTGTGATGTCCCTCAATGGTATCCAGCTAACAGAGCGGATGATGCTGCTGCTCATGCCTCCAAAGTATCACCCTGACCACACCTACGTACGCAAGGTATGAGGAGTGTTGTTTTGTGGAGGTTTCAGGTGCAATAAATAATAACTGAATCAAACAATGACATGACGATAAAAATCACACAAACATTTTAGATCATTCTTCTAGTTATAGGATAAATTCTAAAATATAAATAGGTTGCAAGCGCTCCCCAGCAACTGACAATTTGCACAATTTATTTTTCTAGAAATCTGTCTGTGAGGAATAAAATATGTTAAATTCTGTTCTTACTGACAGGAGCGTTGGATCAAAAGTTTGTGTCAAATCACATTCAGGAATAAAATATATGCAAAATTTAAGGCTACAACTAATAATTTATTAATGGTTTAGTTGGTGAAAAGTTTGTCACCCAAACGCAAAGATATTACATTTATAGTGATTAAAAATCGAGACAAACCTGGAACGAGTAATTGTTTTTCAATTTTGCTCGATAAATGACTTCATCAATTAATCACTGACTAATCATTTCTGCTCTAGAAAGTGTCTTGTGCAGTCTTAACTATATATATTTTAAAACACAAAATCTTTTTTTTAAATCTGGTTTCACACCAGTGCTGTTGAGAGTTTTTAAAGACAGTCTCTGTTCCCTCCAGGTCCGGACGCTGCGGATGCATCTGTTCACCTGCATCCAGCTGGTGTGTTTAGGGGTGCTGTGGGCTGTCATGTCCACCCAGGCGTCTCTGGCTTTCCCCTTCGTCCTCATCCTCACCGTCCCCGTCAAGATGTTCCTGCTGCCCCGCATCTTCACCAACAGAGAGATGGCATGTGTAAGTTGACCACAGGAGGGCGCAGTTTGCTGCTTTATGCACCTGTACCACTACCTCAGCTGCAGCACTGTCGCTTAACTGTTGACTGAAATTTAATTAGACAACAGAATTATACAGAGCAATGTTCTTTAAAATCTGAATTACCAGCAACTTGATAATAGTTGTACATTTGCAACTCAGAAGAAGTTTTGGGAAGATTTGGAGGAATATTTAGGTGGGATAGTTTATAGCATACAGCTAAGGGAACTAGAAAAAAAAGTTAAAGAGTGTACATGGGTCTAGTCTAGTAATTTATTAATCCATGATTAGAGCTCACTTCTAATGCATTCTGAGAGATGTAGGAAAATTTTACAGTGACACTAAAAAAATGTCTGTTGCTGTAACTAAATGCTTTATATGTAATATGATGCCTCCTCTTCCTCCTCCAGCTAGATGCAGACGAAGCAGAGCCGAGCTTTGACGAGCGCGAGTGTCACGATGAGTACTCAGAGATGCACATGCCTGTGTAACCCACAACAAGCCCCTCCTATTACCACTAAACTCCTCTTAGTGGACACCTCTATCAACCAACGAGTCCTTCAAACCTGAAACACTCGCAGTTTGATGCCACAACTCTGTCTGTTCACTGAAACATAAACGCACAGTATGTCGGAGGTCTGCTTGGTTGATACTTTTATCCGAATTTAACTATAAAAGTTGCTTTTTTATCAGATTATTGGGGGGGGGGTGAAATCGACCTGAGGAGATCTAACAGACGGCGTGTGTTCACTCATGCTTTTATTTTTTAAACTATATATTTCAGGGGACAAGAGATCCCAAATCAAATGATGTGATCTCAAGCTCAAAATTAAATGTGATTAGAGTAGATGATAGATTTGCAAGACTGATTAATTGTTTTTAGCCCTGAAAGGTTGCTCTGATTCACATTGAATATGTGGAGGATATATGGGATTTATTCTTTTATATATATATAACACGCTGAGTTGTTGCTTTTCAAGTTTGTCACTTTTTCATCTAGTTCACCAAGCGCCTTATGAAGGAAATAATAATGAATACTGTAGAGGTGGGGTTTTTTTCCCTCATTCTGTCCTTTTTTAGGCAACCAATCACTTTACTCGCCTCCTGAAGCTTGTAGCACTTTTTAAAAACACCAAATCTGAACAATGACTGTATTTTGTGATAATTTTTATCTCCTTAGCGTCCCCCTTAAATCCCATAAATATCATTGTTGCTTTAATTCACTTCTTAAATGACTACCTGTGATTGATTTTTGGCCTGTCCTTCATAAACTATACTTTTGTTTTTGTACTCAAACAAGCAGTTTAGATGATAGTTGGGCTTTTATGTGAAATTCTGTATCTGCAGTGATTTAAAATCACCAGCAGAGGGAGATGTTGCAGGACTATGATGATGATGAATGCATGAAAATGCATTTTCTCATTACACTAATGCCATGATACCATGTTTGTCATCATAACATAGTTTTAGTGGAAAATTAACACAGTGACAAAATAAATATATTCTAAGAAACGCAAGTTTAGGTCACTAATGTACTAATGTAGAGTTTATTTTGAGGTCTCACTTGGTTGATC
The DNA here is from genome assembly GCA_037974645.1 of Hollardia meadi. NCBI lineage: Eukaryota > Metazoa > Chordata > Actinopteri > Tetraodontiformes > Triacanthodidae > Hollardia > Hollardia meadi. The sequence continues at coordinate 7,539,209 of JBBPCS010000002.1, forward strand.
TATGGGAATCACTTTAATTAGTTGGTTTCTTTGTCCAAGTGCCAAATTTCTCGTGTATTAATATTTTTGTGATCAGAACAATAAGATGCACTTCAGCCACCTCACATCTCCTAACATTGCTGTTAGCCTAAATTGACATTAACATTCCTTGTTATATCATAATTTTGTTTTATTGTTTTTTTCTGGCATCAACTAATTGTTCGAGCATTTCATTCACACTCACTGTGAACTTGGTCGACCAAATTTCCACACAAGCCGTGTAGACAATCTCAATATTCATGCATGACTGAGAGGGAAGGATTTAAAAAATATATATATATATATGTATCTTTTTTTTTTTTGTGTCATGTTGTATCAGTGTGACATGGATTGGTTAAAGCTTTGACTGTGTCAAATAACTTAAATTTGTCGGTCCTCTGTTACTCTCAAGTGTGTATTTCGGACGCTACTTGTCCCATGTGGACTGTCCCATCTCAGCCTGGCTGTCGTTGTGATCTTGTGCCTGTTTGGTGTCACAAAGGTGCACAAAATCTCAAGTGCCTGTGGGACCATGAAGTGATCAGCTACAATTGTCTGTTGCGTTTGGAAGGATGACACGCGTTACAATAGTTTGCACTTTTGCGAAAGTCATGAATAAAAATCTCTTAATTATTTATCTGTCGAAATATGAGGCATTACTGCTGTTTTTGAAGATTTATTTGGAGTATGTCACAGAACTTATTTGACTGCTTCATGGCCGTGAACAATGAAGCGGATTTTAATGAGAAGTAGGCAGTGGAGTACAGCGTCAGTTTTATGTTTGCTTATTGTGCCTGTGGATTTGAGTGAAGTCTGTGTATGCCAAAGTATCCTTCAAAGTCCTGAAATGCTGATACGATCCGTTGTTCCATTTCAAAAGCAATACAAAGTCCGAAAAGGCTATTGCTGATGTTCCCTTGTACATTCATTTCTGAAATATTGATATCAAATAAAAAAGTTATTTTCTATTTATCCTGGCTTTCTTTCTGTCATGTTTTCTATATATGCAAGAAAACGCATGCAAATAGACAAAACGATAAAACGAAGAAAATATCTTATTTATATTGGAAAGTGCCGCTTTTAGAAAAAACATGAGACAAATACAGAAATGTGCTTCAAATACACAAAATAAAGAAACGCTGCAAGTTGTGCAGAATACCACAGAAATGGTTCCAAAACAAGAGACGCTAAAATGTTCATCACACACCCAGACTTCTCGACCTCTCATGCTGAAATCTGCTGTAAATCGAACTTGTCAAATAAAGACAGTCAGTTTGCTCCCAGGAAAAAGAGGGCTGGATGTTCTTTCCTGTTCAGGAAATCAATGCAGAGTGGGTGGGCCGTTGCACGGCACGGTCCACCCGCCCTCAGTGTTACAGACACAGGGAGGAAGATGGCTGCATTACTGCTGCTGCTGTTCAGCGTTGGGGCTTTGTTGTCTTCCTCTAATGCAGAGGAGAATAATTACAATAGACTTAACCAATCATTCAAGAAAGGAGTGGATCTGGCCCTGGAGAAGCTCAACTCTCATGCTGGAATCCAACACCATTTTGTCTTCTTCAGAAGTCTCTTACTGTCAGACATTCAGGTAGTGTACACCTTATCTGCCTTTCAGAATCAGTGTTTATCTTTAAGTGCTGTGGCCTATTAATGGGTGATTTCCTGAGACTTACTCAGATTAAAATCCTCAGGAAAAGCATTTTTATTAAAGAATGTGGTGATTTTATCCACCTCCTTCTCTTTCTCCTTTCAGCCTGGCTTTGATGTGATATACATCTACCACCACTTCTACCTTAAAGCCACCAATTGTCCAAAAGGAACGGTTGACTCTACGGGGTGTCAGTTGAGAAACAACAGAGTAAGTTTGGTCTGTTGTCGAATGGCGTTGCTGGACTCTCTCTCTCTCTACCAATGTGGAGTTCGAGGGTGCCTGTTCTAACTTGTTGCCGTTTTGTTTGTGTGCATTCATGCAGCCGCTGATAGACTGTGCAGTCTGTTACAAGACATTGAGAGAGGAAATTGAACCCGTGCCCAAACCGTATGTTCACTGTGTCCACAAAACGGCCCTGACTCAGGTTAGTCCGTTTACTGAGGGGTTACTTCGACCTGTGTTACTGACAAAACCTCGCTGCAAAAATGGAATATAATCTCATGAGATTGTTAATGACATTTTTTCTTCACTTTTTTTTTTTTTAAAAACTGAATGGCAGGAAATGAAGGAGGCCAGAGTACAGCACTGCAACCAAATGGGTTACAGTAGTGGAGCTCCAACTCTTCTGGCATCAACAGGAACTAAGTGAATACTTGGATGGCTCATTTAGTATTGTGACAACTTGAAGTGTTTCTTTGTGCTTTTTGAAGCTATTTTTATTAGCATTTCTAACTAAAGCCAGATTATTATTATTATTATCATGAGTATACATTATTAATGTGTACACAAACCCATAGGTATTCTTTTTGTAGCCATTTTTTTTAATCACACCTGAGTGAGATTTATGTGCCACGCCTTCAGCAGTTTCTAAAATACTGTAAGAATGTAGACTTTAATTGTCAATAAAGTTTCATTTGTGAGCAAATTAAAAGTTTCAGTTTTTTGTACATTATATGTCGTATATTATCTACTTTGACCTAATATCAGTCAGTAATTGAAAGAATATGGCCAAACAAAACCAACAATGTGTGTCTCAGCTCCAAACCCATTAGTTCCCACTGAAATTATGAAAAAAAACCCAACGGTAACACAATGTTTTACTTTTGGGTCCTTCGTTATCGTCAAATGTTTTGGCCCTGTCTTTCAGAGGGGCCCTTTGTCAAAATGTAGTTTCAAGACATTGTAATAGTTTATAATGTGCTCACAGGATGCATAGTTCTTAAATCAAGTTATTTTAAAGGAAATTGCCTCAAATTAGTAGATAACCTGGTTTACTTTTGTGTACTTCTGGTTTGGGGCTGTTTTTTTCAGATCTCTTTCCACTTCCAGTTAACTCTTAACACTATAAACATACAGTGATACTCTGGGAAAGGACCTGTCTGGTTTCAGCATGATGATGTCCAGTGCCAAAAACGTCAGTCAGGATGAACGCTTCAAACAAGAGAAAAGTTGACTCTGTGGCAAGCGTCGGTTCAAAGGCGGTGTGTTTGATTGATAGGCTACGCCAAGAGAGTATCGCGGTGTTCAAGGAATATGACATCAAGAGACCAAGCATGCTAACTATGCCACAAAAAGAAGAAGAAAAAGCCCTGAAACTTTGTTCTAACTTAATTGCCAGGCAGAATGTTTTTACAAAACAGTCGCCCATCCAAGAATCAGAAAGGAAAGTTAGCTACATGCTGTCGAAGCTTGCAAAACTGAGCAAGCCTTTCTCTAATTTTAAAATTTAAAAAAGGCTCTACGGTAGAGGTGACTACGGTGCCCAGACAACAAAGCATCCCATTATGCTATAATAAACGGCCCAGTTTAACTTATCAAATGGTTTCATTTGTGACCCAAAAAGGTTTCATTATTTAAACACTCAAAAATGTGTTTTTCTCATGTTTGCATGCCCCAAAATGTCTGACCTGGATTATACTGACTTGTATCTGTCCAAAGTTTTCACATTCCCCTACTGAAGGGGGGAGATGCCTGCGCACTTCCCAAAACTCAGAGATTCAAACGAGATTTGGTACGTCACAAATACGAAAGCCAATTTACAAATATTACTACTGCCAATGAGCCACTTACAAGGCAAACTTGGTTGGCTATCAAGATGTGAACACACTGTAACATCTTAGCAGATATTATTGTACGTTTCACAACCACTAACGCTGCGTCAGCCACTGCCAGTTACAAGCTAACAAGCTAACAAACAAAAGATGCTAACTACATTTAGCATTCTGATACGTCTGCTAGTCGCCGATTTTGGTTCACAACTCACTCCTCAACTGGTCTGACTGAGGCTCAAACATGTAACGTTATGGCTTTTCCTCTAACTCTAGCCATCTTGATGCTAGCTGATCTTTCACCGGTCAACCTAGCGTAAAGTCATAGCAGATTATTTTTATGTACTTTAGAACATGTCTGAAAGGGAACTTAAATATATCACAGATAAAAAGCCACAGATTACTTTTTTTTTTAAATTAATACACAACTTTGCTTATTCTTTCATCACAACACCGCGGGTTTGTCTTGTGACCCTTCAGGGGGTCCAACCCCTAATTTGGAAATCACTGGCAAACTACTAAATAGTATATACAAAATAGGTTCCTACAGTAAAAATGCATCAGGGTTGACAATCTAATACTGTCATATCTCATATATGATAATATATCAGTCACAGAGACAGTTTTCTATATAACAAATACTTTTACTTTTGATTTTTCTGATATTTTTACTTCAGATTCTGAATACTTTTACTTGTAATGAGTTTTTTTTTTACTTTTATACCACTGGCTTACATGGATCAACAAGTGTTAAAGTTGTTTGGTTCCGCGGTCAAAAGAAATGATTGTATGTGACTCATTGCGTAGTCAATTTCATTTAGGAATAAACTGTCTCATCAAACACCCCATTAACCACATACAAAGAAAAAAACCAACCCATTTCTTGTAAGTGACCCACTTTCCTGTTCATGCAGGAAAGCAGAGCCAAAAGAATTCATTCACCCTTGTGATCACGGCTGACCTTTATATTTGTCCTGGGGCCAAAGGCTTTTCATGGCATGTTGGGCTTGTTTCCAGGACCTGGATTACTAATCCAAGTCTCCATTGTTAGAATATTTAGCGATATGAGTGTAATTCCACTTCTGGCAAATTTCTGTGGAAACTCTCTATTGAGAATGTGTTTTTGTAAGAACAAGCCCTGGTCTGCCTTCCCCTTGGGTATTACGGGAACTTGGAGATAAAAAAGAAAAAAGTAAACAGTCAGTGCTGCAGGCCTGTTGGTGGTCAGTGTATTTAGTTCCTCTTGTTACCCATACAGCCATAATAGGACTTGTTTTGGATGTGAGTATTGATCCCACAGGGAGGAGGGTGTTTCTGTGTGTTGAGCTTCTCTCCTCACATTCAGAGAAAGATGGCTGCTGGGCTGCTGTTGCTGGTTTGTGCTGCTGGAGCCGTCCTGTACTCTGCCCAGGCTCAGGATCCTTATAATCAGCTGCCTGATAACTACAAGAAGGGAGTTGATCTGGCGTTAGAGCAACTGAACTCTCATGCTGGGGTGCACCACCATTTTCGCTTCTTGAGAAGTCTGGAGAAGTCAGACATCGAGGTAAACCTAGAAATCTGAGTTTAAGATTTTTTTATTTTTACCAGTTCTTTTTTTTTTTTTTTTTTTTTTTTTTAATCAGTTCTTGGCCTGAAGAATTTTGGTGTTAATCTCTGTTTAAGTTTTCTGTGTGACAACTTGGCGTTCTGGCTGCTTAAAGTGAACATTAAGGGGAGTGATGACACGGCAGATTTTAAACAAATGCTCTCCTGAAAGTCCTCAAGGGAACGCAAAAACAAGTAATTAAAACTACACAGTCAAACCAAAAACGGCTGAAGTTCTGCTTCAGGATTGTTCAGTTTCACTTACTCCTATTCTGCATTTAAGAGTTTGGCACGCTCACTCTGCCTTCAGGGAATTCAAGCTCATATTGTTTTCACATCTGCTGTTTTCAGCAGGGGGTGGGGGGACTTTACTTACTATCTTTCCCACGATTCTTCACCATGATTGCTCCCGTCAGCGTTCATGGTTTTGATTTTGAATTGTTTCAGTTGTTGGTTTGGAGAAAATCATCCACTAAAATATAAAACAGCAGCAAGTAAACAATGTGCTTTAAATCCTTATCTCAGCTCCAAGATCATAATATCCGTTATTATGCAATTAATATGAGCTAAAGCAGAAACCATTGCCATCAAGAGTTTAAACCAGGCATCATGACGGATGAAATAAACTCTACTGAGAAGGACTGTTAATGTTATGATATTTTAAATATATTTTATAGTTCATATCTTGCCCACGTGCATTTGCTTTAAATGCTTTATATTTAAAGAGCTTAATAATTTAATCATTAAATACTGAATTTTTTTTCTCTTCTTGTATCTGTCTTTCTTTAAAGCTTATGAGGCTGTAATAGTGGACTTCAGGCTCACGGGAAATTGTAATTGTTGAATGCTAACAAAATAGCTGTTGCTTTATATCTAAATTATGCGGAACTCAACATTTAAAGGCAAAAAAACAAACAAAAATCTTCATTAGAGCCAAAACAACAAGGACATAAGGCAAATACATATAGTGGGCTGTACAAATGTCATTGATAATAATTGATAATGGATTCAATGGTGGGAGTTGACAGGCCAACATCTGTGCAACACTCCATACAGTACACTATATGCTGTATATCCTCAAGTTCCATTAAATCACGTAAAACAGTGCAACAAACAAGACAGAACGTATTTGTTGAAGCATGAGAAATGAATTCTTTATTAAAGCCAACGGTCCAAAACTTTTCTTCAAAGTGAAAACTCGACAAATACTGCATGGGCATTCGTGGTCCTCAGGGGATGGATCCTAATGACTATTTGATACAGTCCTCCCAAGAAGAACAATTTGTTACAGGAAGTGGGAAGTCAGGTGACATTATCACAGAGCAACAAAATCTCCTGTTTTCCAAACTTTACGTTGTGTAAATGTACATTTACTCAACTTTCCTTGATTATTTCCTTTTTACACTACTTTCTATTTCAACTCTTCTACATTTTTGGAAACAAAGGGAGTTGTTTGTTTTTTTTAACTTTGCTTCGTTGTACCTCAAATTAAAATGTCCCTCTGCTCTCCTGCAGTCTGGATTCGGTGTGAGTTACCTCTACCACCACTTTTACCTGAAACCTACCAAGTGTGCCAAAGGAACAACTGAGTCAAACCCTCAGAGATGCCCCTTCAGGAATGACAGAGTGAGTGCATATCAAAAAGGAGAAGCATTCATTTCAAATCTACATACAGTATTGAAAACATCAACAGCATATTTATGATTTTTTAAAATGTTTTCAATTACTTCACAGCCACTGATGGACTGTGCAGTTTGCTACAAAACAGCGGATGACCAGATAGAATCAATCCCCAAGCCGTATGTGCACTGCATCCAGAAACCAAGACTCACAGAGGTATTCATGTCCTGTCTTGTTATCACTTCTTTGTGTGATGAGAAACTTTATGAACAAGAGACTTTTCAGCTTACCTTTAAGCAACCCTTAGGCTCCCTATGAGTGTTTTTTTTTTAATGTGATTTCAAAATCTTTCGAAAATGTTCTGATGAAATGCAGCAGGTATTGTTAGAATCTCAAAATTAACGCACATCATACAACTCTTCTCTGGTACGTCATGCTTTAGTCCCTCATTAAATCTATGTAGCTATCTTCATCACGGTTGTGATGAAAAAACTTTCAATATTCTCAAATCTCTTAATATGTTTGAAAGACCCTAACTAATGTCAAAATCAGCCTGAACATCAAGCAACCCATTGACTGTATATAAAGATGGACGACATGAGAGCTCCCCAAAAGTGAAGCCAAAACATATCGATCGCCCCCTGGTGGTGGGCTGCAGTATAGGTCATGAACTCCTCCCCCTCAATGATATCAAGTAGGACATGGGCCAAACTAAAAACTCAAAGAACATGTCAAATAAATTTTTCCCAAAGATGGTTTCTTTCGTTTAGTTAGTTCAGTTTGGTTTTAATTAGTCATTTGATGCTATAAAAATGGGGTGAAACGTCATGATTGACTCTGCGCAGACTGTGGCTCCAAATGACGTCACCAGCGCAAGATGTCAGCGCTCGTATCCGGGATACTCTGGCTTCATTTTTGTACAGTGGGAGGAAGTGGAGACGCTTCGTCCACCTTTATTTATGTCAATGGTCCATCCCTGGTGGGCATTTTTAACACTAACACATTACTGTGGGCTAATGTTTGTCCATGTCAAAACACGAGATACAGTCATAAATTTAATGTTTGTGCCTTATTTTGATCCTCGTTTTTATCTACTAGCTTCATATGTTCGCTACAGATCTCCAGATCTCCTAAGGAACAACTTCTCTAAATCTCCTCCTCGCTTTGACAAATAGCATTTCTAAATTCTTACATATTTAGGATGTTTTAGACTCTTTGTTATTTATGTCCACAAAATATGCTACAAATGGATTTTTTTTTTTTTAAATATACATTTTTTGTCTAATTCTCTTGATGCTTTTGCAATATATAGGTGAGGTGAATAAAGCCTATTCTATTTGAGATGAGTTATACTACATGTCTTAATTTTGATGGACTTGCATTGAAGGTCACGCCTGTATCACGAACCTTGCTGTGTGTGTGTGTGTGTGTGTGTGTGTGTGTGTGTGTGTGTGTGTGTGTGTGTGTGTGTGTGTGTGTGTG
>JBBPCS010000002.1:7547714-7597714 GCA_037974645.1 Hollardia meadi
ATCATGTATCATCATGTATCATCAATCAATCCTGAGAGGAGGGAAGACCCGTTTATGATTCACAGATTTTCTACAATTATGACTCGGCATGAATGTCTAAATCAATAGGAGCAGTGAAATTAGTGAATCAGGGTAATTGCTGCAATGTTACGTAAGGATGTTGGTCTGCTGCAGGAGAGACGGTGAGATCAAATCTTGGTGCGAGGGTCATCGTCTTTGAGCATCACTGATTAGCATTAACCAGATTAACTGCTTTTAAACACAGATGACTGCTATTAGGAATTATTGTCCATCAACAGATTTTATTTAAACTTTTCATAAAATTAGATAAGAAGAATTACAACGTGCTTCAGTATGGGTGGTAATCCACAAGCTTTATGCAACCTTTTCTCCCTGCAAAAACTAATTTTATGTGGTGACTGGAGAATTGTTTGTCTATAGGATTCCAACAAGACCAGACCTTCTTTTGATCTCAGGCCTATTTGCTTTATTGAAACTGACACACACAGCAGGTCAAGCTAGTCAACCTTGGATTTTCCCATGGGGGAGGAAGGGAAGCCTCACCACAGGACAAAACATACTCATTCCAACATGTAATTGAATTATTTTAACAATTAATGAGGCACAAATATTTGACACAATTCAAATAACTCCCATGTGAAATAAGTATAACTTACTGCTAGATATATCAATATTTAGAGTAGACTTCTTCTTCTTAAATGATTTCCAGTTTTAGTTTGTCACACATATTTTGCTATTGGTGAAAATGTCGACTGATATCTAAAACCATAGATAAAAACAAAGAGTGTCTTGATTGATTAACTGTAAAATGCAGCACGCCACAATTCAGTAAAAACAAAAAAAAGTGTAATCGAACATGTTTCACAGAATATTGACATATCATCACCTTTTATGGGGAACTTGTTGACAAACAGTTTTTACACATCCAGCATTCACAGAGCAACGTTATTTTTCATTTGGAGTCATGTTTCTGATCACCTAATGAATGAAAGTCAAATATCCTCTCTCTTTTAGCTCTGTTTTTGGTCTCTACCAACTCCTGAGGGACACATCTTGCTCTTTAACTATTAAATGCTCCACTAAATTCAACAACTAGTCTCTAACTGTGTCTGTCTAGACTGTGCTGGACAGGTCGTGTGTAGGTTTTTAGAGCTTTTTCACTAAAAATAGCGGCTGGACAACCAAACAATGAGCTGAAACTCTCTATAAAGCTCCATAAAGCTGAAGGGAGCTGCAGATTTGGGTGATAATTCTTTATAGGTTCATCAGAGCTCAGTCCACCATTGTAAACCTATAAATTTCTGGTGACTAGTGATGTACAAGCTGACAATAGTGCTAAATGTTTTGTGATGTGAATTCCATATGTCTAATAATATCTAACGATCAAATTTGAGTATTTAAAAATATATCATAATACATGTGCAGGGATAAAACATTAACAAGACCGAAACACAAACCAAAAACTACCTTATTGCTTATTCAGTGCAAACAGAAAAAAGATAAATTAGTTGTGTTTGTGACATTTGTACTGTGGAATCAGCATAACTCTCATCAGATAAATAATACATGACTGCAATGCCGCGATATCTTCCAGTGATTGTTTGAGGTGCAAAAAGGCAGAACACAGAATCTTGCGGTGATAACGGAGCCGGATAATGAGTTATCTTGCTACCTCATGCAGTTTTAATCTCTTTTAGTAGTAGAGAGGCAAACGGAGCCACGTGGTTGCTGAGGTGTGATGGGGCAGGGTGTTATTTCTCCCATGTAGGCCTTTCTTATTCTCTCTTGATAGCTGTGTCTCGAGGCAAGATGCTGCTTCATACTCGTATCAGATAAGACCCACTACTCACATTGGTCATGCCAGGTTAACAGACAGATATGCATCTTTTTTTAATGGCAGGAAAATGAATCTTTCAGTCACTTTTACGCCATAAATGTTACAAATGTCAGTTCTTATCTTCTCTGTTTTAAGAGGTTGAGCAGGTAAATGAGTAAACACACACTTTAGATATGCAGATGGCCCTGACCTTGTGCTGTTTCTTTACACTTGGTTGAAATGGATGGGTGTGTGTTAAAAGGGCAGCGGGACTTTTTCAGCTCTGACTGCACGGGTTCATCAGAGTGATGCTCTGACTCAATTGGAGCTGGTTAGTGTGGAAATTATTAGTGATCAATTAGTGAAGCAACCACTAAAGTCACTGAAGTGAGGAAAAATTGGTCTTCGCAATTTCTGAAATAGGAGCGTTTTCTCTGTTTTATTTGATTTTAAATCGAATATCTTTGGTTTGGGACTGTTTGTCAGACAAAACAAGCTTTTTGATGAAGTCATACTGTAATGCATATTTTCTGACAATTTAAAGATTCAGCAATTAATCAGTTAATTGTAAAAAGTAATTGGATTCACTTCAAAGTTGGTAAAATGCCAAAATTTGCTTCAATTCAGGTCAAGCAAATCTCTCAACAAATCTTTCATCTTCTCCCCCCCATTTTTCGTCATGTAATGCACAAAACATTCAGGTATCAATGCAGCTAAATAGGAAATATGCAATATATCTGAGTATTTGGTTGAGTTTTAAAGTAGCTACCAAAAAAGTATCGAAAGTTGGCATCAAAAGCTTGGTCAGATTCTAGTGACTCTTTTTTTGTTATCCTCATCAGGAATTGTTTTTTTTGTTTTTTTTAAGGCAAAATGACATATTTTGTTAATTTAAGAAGGGTTCCTTAAATAAAGTTTAAAATTTATTTATTTTTTTACTATTGGCAGCAGTCTTGAACATTTCAAATAACATCCAGCTCTAGTTTTAAGTATTTGAATATTAACGAAGTAGTAACAGTTATTACCTCAGGATGAATTATTGGAAATAAATGTATCCCTATTATGTTATGTCAAAGAATGACAAGACTATTGACTATTGTTGGGTTATTGGCAACAGCATTTGTCAGTTTTGCGTTTTAAATTTTAATAAGTTATACACTCATGTCTTTTTTATTGCTATTTTATTTAGGTATTGTTAAGTATTTGGATTTGATAAAGTGTTGAAACTGTTGAAACCTAACCCTATGCTTGCCTATTAACATCTCTGGCTTGAAGTGTAAATTGGTGTGAAAAAACACTGTGAAAACACTCACAGTCACTTGCCCATGTTAACCTGCCTCTGCCCTGCAAGTAGACGTGAGATCAGAGCCTCATTTCTGTGGAATCTCTGTTAATGGCTAAAAGATCTGTGTAAAAAGGCTGCCCAACACTTCCCGTGCTTATCACTTCCCACTCTGTGCAGCTTCTTACTTCTTGAATGCAGTTTTTCATTCGCTGGCCTTATAAATCTGCAGCTTTGTCACAGTGACAATGGGAGCGAGGACAGTGCGCCTGGTGTAATCTTGTAGCCCTGGTACAGACTGAAACACAGACGACTGCAAAACCAAACGCTTCATTTGGAAGACAAACATTTTGTAATCTTTTGTGAAGGCGTCTCGGTGCTTATCATGTCCCACTTACATAAAAAGGTGCAGGATTTGGTCATGGCTGACTCTCTTTGTTGAATAGTTTTTTGTTCGCGGGACTAATTTTATTTTTTTAAACGTTCCTCGTTTCTCACCGTGTTTTGACTATATTGTGTCCTGTTTCTGTTTGTTTTGCAGCAGCTCTCCTCTCTGTATCCATCTGCTCTGATGACCTTGCTGTCCTACATTCCTCTTAGCGGGGAGCTTTAACTACTCCGCAAGAAAATGAATAAGTGCGACGTGATGAGTGCTGATGTGTCTGATATCTGCTCATGAGCCTGTGCGACCTTGTGTGTACTTGGAAAGAGGGTGAACCTTTCACCCTCCGAAAAGTCGAGCGATTTGATTTACATAATGTGGCATATAAATGGAATTAATCTGAGAAAATGCTCCGGAGAAGTAATTTTGTCTCATGATTAAAAATCTCTTAAGCAGAAATACGCTGTCTTCTAATTGGGAATGTGGATGGTTGAGTCACACGTCTCCTGTCCCCTGCTTGACTTGTCACGGCCTGTGCCATCCCGTTATTCTTTACGCTGAGTGGACGCACACACAGAATCCGAGACGCTGACCTGATTGTGTGTGGCACATGTGACAACCTGGGGGGAGAGAGAAAGAGAGAGACGTGGGAGGTGGACTGTAGAGCGGCTCGTGTAGCTGGTGAAGGTCAGCAGATGGTCAGTGGCTCCAGGCCCCAATGCTGACCAGGACGGGAGGCGATTGGTGCGAGACGATTGGTTGTTCGCTGTAAAGTCTGGTTTGCTCCTGTGTTTAAACATTAGCACGTTTGTGTAGCACATTAGGAAGGTAGAAAAGGATACATTAGTAGTGAAAGTAGTAGTAAATGGTAGTATACAGTCAGAGAAAGCAGTTGTATTAAGTCCTCTGTGGTTCCAGAGGGAGCTGAAATAATCCTGATAGAGTAATCTCAGCAAGAGACCACAAAATGCTTAACAGAAAGCCTTTAATATAACTGTAAGTGTGGGGTTTAAAGTAGTGGCCATAGGAGGCAGTGAAAAAAATGCTCTTCAGTTGCTTTAAAGCAAATGTAGGGTCCAGAGTTTGTGTTGCGTCAATTTTGACCATAATTCTTTAATTTAGCTCAGTGAAAAATCCCTTGGATTTAACTCAAGATCCTCTTGTCAGGTTTTTCTGGAGCTTTCAACCACAGTCTCACAGTCTTCATTGTGGAGATTCTATACAGGCGATTGTGTAAATTTGCTCCCGACCTGGTTTTGACCTGGTCATGCGCCATCATCCGGTCAAAAATGTTACCCTTGCCCTTCTTTGTCTGGCTGAACCTGCACGGGTGCATTGAAAGTTTATAGTGGGCATGAGCAACTTAACAGTCTTAGCTTTGGTGATGTCCACTTTGAGGCTGTAACGTATCCAGACAGGTCAACAACTTCAACCACATTACGTCCTAGGGGTATTTTAGGACTTTAAAAAAAATTTAATTACAAGATATAAAACACCTACATGAAATATTTAACAAGACATATAATCTGTATTCACTGTATCTATAATCAGATTACTTTTTAGGTAAGAATGCATTCATTTTTTAGGAATTACAATATCTACTACCATGTTTGAATTGCAGAGGGTGCGTCTTTTTCCCCCCTCTTATTCACACTGCAGAGTTAGAAATGACTTTCTGTACCCCTTTTACAACTCTTTCATCCTGCTCCTCTTTGATGCAAGTGAAATCTCTGAGAGAGAAAGCTCAAAGAAGCCTGGACTCATTTACATACAGTACAGAAACCCAGCTAGCATCTGGTACAGTGTAATGCAGATTACTTGGGTGTAGCCTCTACTGTACAGAAAAAAATACTTATTAAATATGAATGCGGTGCGACGTATCAGCTCATCGTTGGGGTATGAGGCGAGATGCTGACGTGTAGGAGACAAAGCTCTTTGTCGCTGTGAGGCCTGGACCCACACACAGTCTCAGACAAAGACACTCTTTCATAGAAGATGCCTCTGCAGGAAGAATCGCACCGAGAGAGCTGCCGTACTGTAGTTTAGTCGGCTAATCCTGCCTCTGGCTGACTCATCGCTCACCTCCTCTCAATTTGAGATAAACCGCTGGCCGTGTGAGAGACCCAGGCAATGAAACTGTCACTGCAAACTCTCCAGCCAACATTTGTGATCATGTTGGATTTTGGCTTCAACCCTTTCTATCCTCATTTAAATAAATGTGGTAGGGTAAAAGCAACAGCACCACGTACTGCTTCCAAAATGATCATACAGGTGAAGCAACACCTCTCTTTAACAGCGCCACCAAAAAGGGAATAGTTTGTACACCCACATTGTTCAGAATACATTTTTAATTCTATTTCTTTTTCAGTTTCTGTTTTATGTAAGTAAGCAAAATGCACATACTTATCAGCCTAATATATTTTAATGTAATATACAACTTACGATTGTTTTTGTCTTGTCTCTTTTTGTATTTTTTTTTTTTTTTTTACAAATTCAGTCTTGTTTTACAATATTTTTCTTTTCTCCGGTTTTCCCGCTGATCGTGTTATTTTAATGTCTATATTTTTCTTTCATAATATCTTTCTGTATTTATGGACCCCAGAAAGACTAGCAAATACTGTACATTACTAATGGGAATCCCATTAGCTTTAGATTGTACAAAAACAAAAAAAATGAAGGTTTCATAGCAGAGACATCTGTGCATTTTGCTCACTTGTGCTTAAAATAGACTCCCTGATGGCAAGTGCTTCAGGTCCCTTAAGTCCCTATTGTTCCCTCTTTCTCTTTTTCCACATTTCCTGTCAAATCTCTATTGTCATGTCATATAGGCATAAAATGAAAAACTAAATATTCTGATGAAATAAATAAAGATGGATGGCACGTCTCCACTTCCTCCCACTGTACAAAAATGAAGCCAAGTTCCTGATCGGTATCGAATTCCCGTCCATACACCTACTCTCTCAATCAAGAGCAGGGCTCAGCTGTCAATCATAACGTTTAACCCCCTTTTTATAGCATCAAATAAGTAATTATGACCAAACTTGTCAGAAAAATGATGATGAAATCAATGTGATAAGAACTACCTAAAATGACACAAACCATCTTTGGGAAAAATTTTATTTGACATTTTTATTTTTTTTTTGTTTTTAGTTTGGCCCATGTCCCATCTGCTAACATGAAGGGGGGTGGGATTGTATGACATATACTGCAGCCAGCCATCAGGGGGCGCTTGAGATGTTTTGGCTTCACTTTTGAGAAGCTCTCATGTCGTCCATCTTTATATACAGTACATTCAATGGTGAAAACGCGGTTTGAACTGGCTAGACTTGGTAATTATGGTGAAGATGCCAATGAAAGCTGAAATTTGTATTTGTAGAGCTTTATTTGGTTGAGTAATTTTCCTTGTTTTGTAGATTATGTTGTATAAAATGACCTTATTTTGGGGTTAAAATGACTGCTGCACAATATTTGTAGCTGTTGTAATTGTTCACACTTGAAAAGTCTCTGAAGTAGTATTTTTCCTTTACAAATCAAACTAAAGAGAATATCTCACCAAGGACGCCATCATGTGAGTGAGGAATGCACAGGAATCCATGATGTGGCGAGGTAATGAGAGCTTAGTGTGACAGCCTTCAAGATCCAGTTTTGCCCGGCTCAGATGTAAAGTTAACAAACATTAGGAGTTGTTTGGACATGAACGTACGATCCTTAAATGTTTTTCCACGCCCTAAACCCACCTCCCTTACAGCAGCCAATCACGGCCGAGTATCCGGTGTGCTGTTTACGAGTCTCACGGTACCATGCCCAAGCAGCAGACCCCTGGGATGTAGACGCTGGGACTGGGGACCGAGTGTTTCTCAACATCCAGAGAAAATAAACAACAGCCAGTGCCTGACACCAGAGGGGAACCGATATGATTCCATCCTGGTCGCTGTTGAAGTGAAGGAATGCCATCACTTGTCAGCCAGTTAGAGCACTGTGTTTCAGCTCTGTAATATCAGTAATCAGATTACCATCTTTTGTAGAGTGGGAGTAGCGAGATTAGATGTCGTGTCTCCTCTGCTGCCTGGAAGGAAAACCCCGCAGAGAGCTTGGCAGCTGCACTATGTTGAGCAATAAACAAATCACAAGTGGCTGAAAAACATTCCGTTCCTCTTGTTTCGTGAAAATATCGCCGGCTGAAAAGTCAGAATATAGATTCAGAGTATTTATAGGAGCTTTTGTGGTCACTCTGATTGCTGTCTGTCCTCTGCTCGTTTGGTTCGGTTAACAAACCTCCTCCTGTTGAGGCGGACACAGAAAGACATTTTTGACTCCATGTAGCGCAGACTCTCGGATGATGATGTCATGAAGTGTGGTACAAGTGGAGCCCTGTAGAATATATCAATGGTTAGCATTTAGCATTAATGAGTAGTAATTGAGGTGGAGAGAGAAGCGTAAATAATGGTCGCTTCGCTCCCGTCATCAAGCTCGGCGTCAGTTCACAGCTGTTCATCGGCGCCCAGTTGACATTTTAAATCACAAGCATGGTGATGATGATAGAGGAGTTGCAGATGTGTTTGTCTATTTTCAGAATGTCAGAATACTTCTACAAAAGATGAGGAATCAGCCTCAGGTTAGAGGAGCGTGAAACAAACTGGGGGGAAAATGTTACAGAGCAGGTTTCAACGAGCAAAACGTAGTAGATTTACTTTACTGCTGCTTCATACAGATCCATTGTATGTTGTTTTTTTTTCTTCTTTCACTTAATCCATTGAACGTGTGCTTTCAGTCAGGAGCTGGTTTTATGGTTTGGGCCCCTTAGTTTGAGTTCAGGGGAATTTTAAAGAGCAACTTAACATCCTTGTCGTGTTTTTGCTGCCCTGCAAGGCTTTAAAGGCGCCCTGTGGAGTTTTGTGATCACCCGTATCATACGTTTTAAACTCACTTGTGGTCTGGAAGGTTCGGTCAATATGCACATTGATTTCTTGGTGATTTGATTGTTACAAAGATAATTCAGATCCCTCTTGTGTGACACCAGTGATCTCAAGAACACTGAACACAAGAGAGAGAGGGCAAGAATTAAATCTAAACTAAGTCGAAACCTTATTTCATTGTGATTAAGTACTAAATTTAAAAAGACAAATAAAGATGGTGACAGCAAACCAGTTACCAGACCTACTTCAGTTAAAAGTTTCCATATTGTTATTTTCTGTGGCGTTGTACCAGTCCGCCTCCTGGGGTGTGGGAACCACTGATTTATAGTTTTCAGTTTACCAAGATCAATGATTCTATGTTCCCCAAAACCATAGAGGAAATACTTTATTGATCCTTGTAAGGAAATATCAAAGAGGTCAGAGGTCAGGGTCCTGGTAATGATTTCTTGCTTGTGATGTGTGGAAAAATACTGACATAGCTAAATCTTGTAAACCCTATTAAATTGAGTGTTTAAAACATGCCGTCCTCTGGAGATGACGCCAATACTCCAATAAAATCACAAGACGCAGGATTAATCGGAACCGAGGGTCTTGTGTCACACTTGCGTTGTATTAGCGGCGAACTTTTAACCTGAATCCAGTCTCCTGCATAAAAGGATCAGGAGGTTACATCAGGTCAACCCGGCTGAGGAGCAGTCTTTAGCGCTTAATTGCTGTTGCATAAACACTGATGGAGCTCTGGAGCTGTCTGCGTCTGCCAGATTATAGACCGAGCCACTGCCTCTTCACTCCACTCTGCTTCCTTCTTTTCTTTGTAGTTCTTGAAGTTCTTGGTCCTCCATCTTGTGTCCCGTGGTTCATCTCTCTAAATCCCTCATCCACAATCCCCCTCACTTCTCCCTGTCTCCTGCTAATCCATTCGCTCTTTGGACAAGCTGCTGCTCATCCTGTCGCATCTCTTCACTCTATAGCTGGCTGGCAGCACAACCTCACACATAAGCTCAGTAGAGGGAATTATCTTCCATCTATCCGATCTGGTTGCCTTCTCGTGCACTAATGGATGGAAAACTGGATTTGATGGCTTTCAAATAGAAATGATGCCTCATAGACGAGACGCTAAAACACAATATTACATGTATAATATAGTGTTTTAGCGTCTTTCAGCTCATCGTTTTGGTTTTACACCTGCAACTTTACTGTTTTGGTTAACTCTAACTGCTCTCATTGACTCGTTACCAAACAGCAGACAAAGTTAGCAACCAGCTAGAGACTAGTGAAGCATTTAGCACCTACGAGCCAGATATTTCCCTCAGGAGATGGTGGAGACCAAAAGCAGGGCTAAAATGAGACGGAATATTAGACACAAAAACAACTCCAAATGAATACTAACATTGCTCCATATCTTGACATGTAAACAACTGTTTGCTAATAAGTTTACCATATCATCTGAACGAGATGAATATATGTCAGTGCTGCGTTGCTGCCTTAAAGTGGCAAAAGAAGTCAGTTAATGCAGGCTACATGCTATCTTTGTAGTATAAAATTAGAACAGCAATAATTGACTACTTCTGAATTTTCAGTTACCATGCCTGCATTATGCCAAGTCCCTTATGTGTTTCTGTCTGCCCCCTGCAGGTGAGCCAAGGTAATGTCCCAGGTGTGGAAAGTGCTTCTCTGGCCATGGACACAGAGGAGGGCGTGGAGGTGGTTTGGAACGAGGTGCTCTTCTCTGACAAGAAGGTCTTCAAAGCACAGGAGGTATTGTGGCTCTTATTTCCTACAAGTAAGACAGGCTGTATTTACTGCTATTTAATTAAACTGTGGTTTTAGAGTGACAAGATAATTGATATTTAGCGCTGAAACTATTCATTATATTATTTATTTATTTGCATTTTTATTGATATTTTCAAGCTATAGTAGTGTCAAAATGGGCACCACAATACTTGTGCAGGAACAGGTTTTTTTTAAACACATCCTTCACATCTTAGTCTTAAGATAAATGTCAGTTTCTCCGTCCAGATCGTCTTTGTTGGAGGGTTTGCTTGCAGCTATTTCTGTGATGGCTTTCTTGCGAGCAGCCAAAAGTATTTTAATGACAGTTTCGTCATGTGTTATAAGTTAGTTGGGGATTTTAACCATCTGGCAAAATGAAAAAAAATCAACAAACAAGTCTGAAAAATGTTCTGCTTTTTTTTCTTTTTTTTTGTTTTACCAGACTTTCGTCATCACTGAAACCACAAAATGTTGAGGTCTTTAGTGATTATTTTCATTATTAATGTAGTTTAAACATTTGGTCTATAAGATGTCAAAAAATATTTTTTTTTAAAATGTCCATCATAAGTTCCCATTGTCTAAGTTCACATATTAGAGTTGCTGATTTTGTCAGACTATGATGCCAAAACCCACAGGTATTCATTTAATTATCCCAGGACACTAAGAAAACCAGCAAATACTAACATTTCAGACGTTTGACATAAAGGATTTCTGTTTAAAAAATCGCCTAGGCCTACTTTGTTGCCAATTAAATTACTAATCAACTAATACTTTTAGCTTTCTTGGTAAAATCAAAGGGATTAAAGGACATTATTGGGTCCATAATGTTATGTCAGGATGTGATCCATCTCTGCTGCATGTTTTTTTTAGGAGAAGATCAAGGAGATGTTTGAGAACCTGATGCAGGTCGAACACCCCAACATTGTTAAGTTCCACAAGTACTGGCTCGACATGAAGGAGAGTCAGGCTCGGGTAAGATTTGATTTGATTTTTAAAAAATCCTCTCTTTCTCCCTCTTTCACACACTTTGAACACACTGACAGCTGCTCCACCTGTGCTCCTCAGGTTATATTCATCACAGAATACATGTCGTCAGGCAGCCTCAAGCAATTTCTGAAGAAAACTAAGAAAAACCACAAGACCATGAATGTGAAGGTCAGTGTTGGTCACATATTGTATTGGCGTGCTTATTCTGCATGTGCTATGGTGGTGGCACAGGGTACTGCAGTCCAATCACTATTCAGATCCATATTTACCACAGGATTATAGATTATGTAACCTTGGTAACTCTGTCTGCTCAGACATACATCCCATCTCTCTCTTTCTTCTGTCGTCTTCATCTGCTGCTTTTCATTCAAAAATGCTAAATTGCAAAAAAAAAAAAAAAAATGTTTTCACAGCACTGTATTTGGTTTTCTTCAAATATTCCTGAGAATGAAGGAGACATAACGCATTGCAGTGCAGTGTAAATCCATATGCCCTCATATGGAGCAGATTTGTGTTTTTAGAGATTTAGATTCATGTTTTGTTGCACTATATTTTAGGCCTGGAAGAGATGGTGCACCCAGATTCTCTCTGCCCTCAGGTACCGCCTGATGTCTTGCACATCATTTTTATCATGAGAGATTCATATTATCAAAAACTTCACGTTAACCTGATGTTTTCATCGTTTGCTGGCAGTTATCTGCACTCTTGTGACCCACCGATAATCCATGGCAACCTGACGTGCGACACCATCTTCATTCAGCACAACGGCCTCATTAAGATCGGCTCAGGTCTGCTCCCAGCAGGGATTTTATGTTACTACAACCAGCTTTGGCCACACATATTGTGGATAACCAGGATTCACTCAATGAATCTCTGTAGTTTTACTAAACAGAATAAATATCTCAATTATGCTTAATTTTCTTTCCACAGTGTGGCATCGGCTATTTGTTAATGGTAAGAAATAGATAATTAATTGTAGATATGTTTTCACTGGTGTCATATCCATTGATCAGTTTAGTCCAGCAAATTTGTCCGTTTTAATCTGGGTATGCTCTGACCAGTGTTTCCAGATGCCAGTGTCCATGGGAAAGGGAGGCAACACCGCGATGAGCAGCGGAATCTTCATTTCTTTGCCCCAGAATATGGGGGTAAGTGTTAAGGAGCGGTGTAGTTTGTGTGTAGCTTTCGGCGGCTTGATTTCTATCAAATCTACCTTCATTCCTTCTTAACAGAATGATTCACCCCAAAGTGAAAATTCGGTAATTACCTCCTTCGTCTAATGTGGCTTTAAACTCTGCGGAAGTTTGCAAAATGACTAAACAGACAACAGGTTGCTCCATGTTTCCCAATAAGATCAACATTGACAGGATCTTTACATACTAGCTCTAAAATGGGCATTTTGCACCAGAGAGCTGTGGGAAGTCTGTGAGCTAATGTCTGCAATTGTAGGAGATAATGAGGTAAATGTCAGGATTATTGGAGCCACAGTGAAATTGACTGGCCACAAAACATTCTTATTAGTCCACACAAATGAGAGGTTTTGTGCTGCTTTCGCTGCTATAGAAAGGAAGACTAGTTCATTCCATTCTCCTTAAAGTTATCCATGTTATCTTTGCTTCTCCTTTTCTGTTTCTAGCTGGTGAAGATGATTATGCCATCGACATTTTCTCTTTTGGCATCTGTGCTCTCGAGGTGAGAGAACCAGATCTGCAAGGTTCCCCTCTGTGTATCTATGTGTGTTGCGTGTGATGGTGTGAACGGATTATTTGTACCCCTAGATGGCAGTACTGGAGATCCAGGCCAACGGAGATTCCGCGGTGTCCAAGGAGGCCATCGCCAATGCAGGTCAATCTCTGGAAGACCCTCTCATGAGAGTGAGTCTCAAAAATACTCCATGAAACATTAGAGACAAACTGTCCCACACTATTCTATCAACACTCGCGCGACATATACCACCTTGCTACCACGGGTTTATTCCATACCACATGCAGAGTACAGTTTTAGACAGAGTGATGCTCAGTAAACTGGGTCATACTGTGCACTCGTCTAATTATATGTTGCTTCCTGCAGGAGTTCACCCAGTCTTGTTTGCGTCACGAAGCCAAGCTCCGTCCTACGGCTCACGACCTTCTGTTCCACCGAGTCTTGTTCGAGGTCCACTCCCTCAAACTGCTCGCCGCCCACTGCCTCATCAACAACCAGTGTGAGTTTCTCACCTCCAAGCGCCAAAGCCTCCTCTTTCAGCGCCCATGATGATATTTATATGTTCCTACGTGCAGCAGATCAATTTTATCGCTTCCAAGTGTTTGCCAAGACGGTTTTAGAAGTTAACCAAAAGTGTGTCTCTGCTTCATGCAAGATTCTTAATTCAATGAAGGAGCCAGTGTCATTTATTATGGGTTATACCATATATTTGCTGGCTTGAGCATGCAGTTGGGTAGTTTGTGGTCTGAAAAAAAAATCTGATTTTGAAAAGACAAATCTGTTGGAATTCTGAATATATAATAAAAAAAGAAAAGAAAATATACTGTATTAAATCAGTTTGCTAACGTCCGAACCTGTCTTGTGTCTACAGATCTACTTCCAGAAAACTGTGTTGAGGAGAAAACCAAGTCCTTTGACCCCAACGCCGTCATGGCCGAGATTAGACATGAAGACAGACAGGGAGTTCAGCTCAAGTAAAATCGCACAAGCATCTCAAATCTTTGCTGAATATCCTCTGACATGTCGGGCACAACACTCACTCGCCTCTTCTGTGCGTCTCCTCATGTCCTACAGATATTCCCATGTGTCCCCTTTAGAGCTCGACAAGTTTCTGGAGGATGTCAAGTGAGTGGAACTGCGGTTTATGACTCATTTTTGTCTCAGATTACACTGTGACTGCAGCATAAAGTTCCACATCCTTTGCTCTCTTCAGGAATGGGATTTACCCCTTGATGAATTTCGCCTCGTCTCGGCCCCACCCCGTCCCCCGAGCGCTGTCCTTGTCTCAGGAGCAGGTTGAGACG
Organism: Hollardia meadi; assembly: GCA_037974645.1. Classification (NCBI taxonomy): domain Eukaryota; kingdom Metazoa; phylum Chordata; class Actinopteri; order Tetraodontiformes; family Triacanthodidae; genus Hollardia; species Hollardia meadi. The sequence goes on from JBBPCS010000002.1 coordinate 7,561,900, forward strand.
GTGAAGACGCCGACTCCTGAACCCCAGGAGACAGAAACAAGGAAGGTTAGACTTTCAGACATCAGATACACAATCTGACTACATGTCTATATTGTATGAGGTTATATAGTTGTCTTGTTTTCTGTTTTAGCAGTATTACGTTTCATTTAGTGCTCCAATATTAAATGAGATGTTAGGAAAGCGTTGTTGCTTATGTAAAATTTGTAACTGTAGTGTTTGTGTGCATGTCTATTTATTAATATTATGATACCCGCTTATTATCACTGTTCATTATGTGCTTATTACCCTCTTGAACATTTTGTGTTTGTTGGTGTTGTAGGTTGTTCAGATGCACTGTAATTTGGAGTCAAATGAAGAAGGGACCAAAACTCATGTGAGTCATATAGTATTACAGGTACTTTGCCTATTTTTGTAAAAACACTTCTGTTGGGCTCTTTACTAATCAAGAATATTGGTCTTTTTTCCCCAGTAATATCTCTGTACCAATGTTTTAGAAGTTAAACCTGGAGTGCGGGACTTCTTTCATATAAACAAATGTCCCTTACCTTCAAGCCCTTGCCAAGGGAGTTCTCATAATGCTGATTATGCTGATCACCACCAGATAAATCTCTCTGTGTTTTGCAGTATACCAGAGTTTTCAAGTAGGCTTCAGTATGTCAGAGCCTGTGGCGTCATAAGCATGTCAACAGTGTTTGTGTAATTACTTTCACTGCCATAAGGGGGAAACAGAAGTTCCGCACTGCAGGTTCAGCTGGTTATTATGGTTAAACATAAATGCAGCTTGATTTAAATTTGACTTTATGGTCTCTCCCCAGCTCTCTTTGTTTCTAAAGATGGATGACAAACTTCACAGGCAGCTTAGCTGTGACATCCTTCCAAGTGAGTAATGATAAGGCCAGCACTGCTCTATATATTCCTTGTTACCTACATATTCCATGAAAAGAGGAAAACCACCAAAGTGTCTGTCTCTCATGACTTCCCGACTTTCCCAGCCTCTCCGTGGCTCTAAGTTCAAAGCTGATTGGTAGATCTCCTCGGTATTTTCATAAAACAGGTGGACACTGTAGTTTTAAGTAAACGTTACTCAAACAGGAGTAAATAGTACAATTGTTGGGGACTATTTTCAGATTTGGATTCCGATTTGGTGTGCTAGTGAAGGCAGCGGGACAGAGTATGTGGAATTGACTCAAAATTAAACTACAGTACCCGTGTTTGTGGTAATTAAAGAGCATGTCACCCGGTAGGTTTTTGAACAAATATAGCTCTCTGACACAGATTAATAAGCTACAGTATATCAGGATTTGGATACATTTGTGTGTTGGATCAATTAGTGGTTGGTTTTATTCTTTTTATGGTATTTGTTATATAATAAGAAAATTGAGAATTCCTTTTAAAATAAAACATGATCTATTGGTACAGTTTTATTGTAGCTAACTTTATTGTAACTGAAATATTTCATCTTTCAGCTGACACCTCCAAAGACCTTGCCAGTGAACTTGTTCACTATGCCTTCATCAACGAGGTACATGTAAAAGCTTTTTTTAAAATTTTTTGTTCCTGATCAACAGCAATGTAAAATCTTGCTGTGCTTTTAGCATTTTTCAACAAAACAGGAACTCATGAAGTTGTGTTGGGACTTCACTTCTTGTCTTAAACATGTTCTGTTTGCTGTGAAGGAGGACAGTGAGAAGGTAGCAGGATTCCTGGAGGATGCCATAAGCCGACACCGGGTCCGATCACTCGCCTGCGGGAGCACACAGTGAAGAGGGGTCACGACAGTGACTGGCCCACACAGAGGGGCCGGGGCGTTGACCATGCGGATCGAGAAAGGGAGAGGGCAACGGGCAGGATCACGCAGCTGGGAAATGAGAGAGTGATGAGAGCTGACCCAGCTGGGAATAAAAAGGGGACAAATACAGAAGGAAGCTTGGCCTTGACATTCAGTAAATCATCTGAGAGAGAAGGAGGAAACGCCACAACTGAGAAAGGAACCGAAGGCTCCTCTGGCCAGAGCCATCGTGGCGTGTGTTCAGCAATCCCACAAAGCAGTGGAAGATTGACAAACTCCCTGCCTAAAAGGGCTATCATGCCTTAAGTTATCTTGACAGCTTCGGTTTTCCATAATGCCACTATTCAGAAAGGATATGTTTTACTTACAAACGCAGCAGCTATGTTTTCAGAAGGACATTTTAATGCTCATGAGCCTCATTTGCACTCTGGTGTCCACTTTGATTGGTGATTATTTACTTTGAATCGTAGACAAATTAATTTACTAAAACCGCTCTCCCTCAGAAGCTAGAGATTTCAGTTTATCACCGTTTTATGAATTTAATATCCAACATGCACTGTTAATACTCATTCAGTTGACTTATTTATTTCTGTTTTACTGTGACCAACAGAGGCTTTGCACAAGCCTGATTGTTTTGGGTTAAAGGCTACTTCTCCCAGAGCTAAACACACCATACCTAAATGTAGTGACGAGCAATGAGATGATGCCTCTCTTTTAGCCTGTAGTGCTCTTAAGGGTTTTCCCTGTGAAAGTGTTCTGAAAGCCAAAGACTTGCAAAGTGCCTGATACGGCAATGTACTTTGGACAAAATTTCCAAATGAAATCAGAATCAGAAATACTTTATTGATCCCCGAGGGGGAAATTGCTCACGTAACAGATGCTCCCATTCAAGAATAGAAAAGTATAAGCATAGAGAAATTAAGAATGGCATCGTACCCAACAGAGCAATTTGAAATTTAACTTATTCAGGCTGACTTTTACAGTTTTAAAACCAGATGCATTGATTCGCACTAGTTCCCGTTTCTTATCATGAGTCCACATAGACAGCCTGGGTGAATGTGAAGATGGCCTTGACAGCCGGTAATGGCAGCTCCATTAGGAGGCTGCAGACACTTTATATTGGACATATGGATCATGCGATAATGCTCTCTGCTGCAGTTAATATTAGTTTAGAAAGAGCTGCAGCTTGTGTTCAGAAATTGGAATACATCACTTGAAGCTTGTGAAATAAAATCATAGTCCTATATAAATGGGAAGAACGTGTTGGTGACTTAAGACTTTTTAATAAAAAATGCCATATTGTTGATAAATATTACTGCTATACTTATTTTTGTGGTACTTCCCAAACCGTCTGAGGATATTTTCTAACATCAAATTTGTTTTGTAAATGTATCTAGAGGTGTTTTGAAGGAAAAATCTACCCATAAATCTTCAAGAATGTATGGTTAATCAATAATAGTTCTACCCTCTGGAGGTTAACATGGGCTGGAGGGGATAAAGAAATCTGTGATAGAGAGAGATTTCTCATTTCCCAGTATCACATCCACTGTAGTTTTATCTCAGACAATATCGGCGTAAACTTTGGAATTGATTGCACTGCAGCCCACACAAATATAAAAATAGAATACTGTACATGCTAGCTCTGCCAGATTTTCTTGTCAGGAACCCAATCTTGGCACCATAAAGGAGACCATTTGGGTGGATTTTTCCTTAACAAAACTGGACATCAAAAAACAACAGTGAATTGCCTAATTGGTCTTCAACAGTATAATCTTTTTTGTCAGACTCACTTAGCTCTGCTTCATTTGTTTCCCAGGGTCTGTAAGGTCGCAGTTTACAGTTACACTGCTGTACAGTCATTGCTTACAGTACTTATACCTACTCTGCTCTGTCTCAAGCCTTCTTGTCAGTGTATCTCTGAAGACGGGAGTCCCAGACTTTAACCTACTAGAGGCTGTAGTGTACATATTTGTTTGTGGCTATTGAAGGGGTTTACTTTTAGTCAAAAATTTCAATGCAAAACAGTGCCACTATTAATCTCACCTGATCTAATAAAGTGCATGTCTTAATCGCCTGCAACCATTCAAAACTGCATTTTGCCTTCGTCAGTCACAATTCAGCTCCAGCCTGACCAAGAAAATGAATGTTTAGACTGTGCAAACATGAAAACAAAACATCCATATCAGTCTTATTTTATGTTCAATGACTTTTCTTCCTGTGAATCTGTTGAATGAAACTTGCCTTCGGATGTGTTCTACTTAAAACCTTTGTTAAATATTGTAGCTACCGCAATTAAATACATGACAATAAACAATCTGTGACATGTTGGTTACGTTTGAAATTATTAGAATTTGTTTATTTCTGGGATTACAGGATTCTTTGAGACATATTTAGTATATGTTTTCATTAACAAATGTTCTAGAAATTGATTCAGTTAGAAAGATTATTTAAAATGTATTCAGTAGGCATTTCCAGTTTCTTGGTAAAACAAATTCTAATTATAGAAAAAAACCCAACTTCTCTTACTGTTGTCGTTCAGGTCATATCACAGTTACAGTGTAAGAGCTATTTTCACTACTGCTAAATCAAACACATGATTGAGGAAATGCACATGCTTTATTAAATTTAGAAGTAGCCTAGATATACAAAGAATAGATTATTGTGAGAAAAATGATTCGGCATAGTCATATTAATGAGTAAATAAATATATTCGGTCAGATTCTTTGATAGGCTGAGTAAATACTGACAAAGTGGTTAAGAGTTCTATAGTAACTGGCAACCTATATCTACAATCACAACTATTGTTACCCTAATAGGATACTTCTATTTATATGAGGGTTATAATATGTACCAAAATATGTAACCCTATCCAAATATAGTACCATTATTATCATTAGTATTTGTAACACTTTCAACCGTGAAACGTTCACAGATGAAGGGTTGTAGCTGTTTCAATGGTTGAGGCCCTCCCCATCATCGCGAGAGTTCAACTGTCGCGATGCCTTCCATTGAACACGTGAAAATCTCGCGAGCGTTGTGGTGTGTGGGCCTTTCCAAGAAGGTGTGCTTCATGGCGGTTACGGAGACTGCGGTAAATAAATTCCTTGATTAAGAGACGCGTTAACACTTTTCAGCTACATTGGTTATTGCGCAAGTAATACGCGACATCTGGTAGAATTTGTAATACTAATTATCCTGTAAGTTGACGATATATCTGACTGGGGACAATGCAGCTGCTTCGCGCGCCCTAGTAATGAAACATTAGCTAATATCAGCTAGCTCCTTGCTAGCAGCAAAGATCGTCGTTGTAAGCTAAAGAGAAACCAGGCCTCGCTGATGCTGTAGCGCTTTTTGTAATAATAATACAGTTTAGGTCGATGTGGCGTAATAAAGATGTCGTAGTTAATGTCCATATCGACTTTTAAGCCAGGCTAAGGCTTAACTTTAGCAAGTTATTGCTCTTTGTAACTAGCTATGGTGACGATATTTTAGGCTGAAAACCGTCGTTAGCATTCATGTGCATCACGCTAACGTTAGCTTACCAAATTCTGAAGAAAGGCGGGCTAGCTATGTGTGGATTGCAATGTAAAACAAATGCTAGCTGCCTGTTTCTTTTTTATTGTTAACGTTAGTCTGAAGGCATTTTTTATTTCCCCTAGAATTTGTTCAATTGTTAAAGCCTTCCCATCAGTCATCTTCCCCTTGGGGGCTTTCCTGCCTCAGTCTGGTGGACCCAGCGATTAGCGGGTTGCGTAGGTAAGGAGCTCGTCCGGTCCCACTTGGTTTAAATCCGGGTGTATGTCCTGTATATGCTAGCATATTTAATGATTACCTGTGCTGTATGAAGTGATGTGACTTGCAATACAGGGATTTTCTTACTGGGACTTGTAGATATGGATGTACGTACAGGCAGGTGTTATGCCCCGGACTCTGTTTTTCAGTTCTTTATTTTTTTTAAATAAATTGCTGTTTCTGAATTTCAGGGAGGTGAAGCTCTGACGATGGAGAATGGACAGGGCACAGGCTCCAAGCTTGGCCTTCCGCCTCTCACCCCAGAGCAGCAGGAGGCACTACAGAGGGTAGGCCACCCCTGATATACACTATCTGCACTACATACACTAACTATTTCTTGGCTCTTTTTATATGTGTAATAAGTTATTTAATCTGCTTGATAGTTATATGGATGTGCATTAGGCTGCAGGCAAAAAAAGTAACAGCTACGTGCCACTAGAAGTCTAAGTTGGATTTCACTTAATGAGTAATCGCGAGATTACATAACAGGATTGTAGCCCTGATTTTTAGAGATCGCCTAATACCGACACTTTGGGTGCCACACCCCTGTGGCTCGGTCTACATACCAACCAAAAAGCATCGATATTTGGTGATCTGGGATTGAGAGATGAAAACGAGATGTCTCATTCTTAATTACTTCATCAGCTCTGAAAAAAAAGCTATGTTTAATTCAGAATGTTATTAGGACTACTACTACCTACTGGGAATGAGAAAGGAGTAAGTGGGCTTACCCACATTTTAAAGATTTAGTCTTAGTAATAAAATTTAGTCTTTGTAATAATGTTATAATAAGTGTTCTTCATATGCGGAATTGAAAGTTAATTCTTCTTTCCCAGGCAAAGAAGTATGCCATGGAACAAAGCATTAAGAGTGTGTTGGTGAAGCAGACCATCGCCCATCAGCAACAACAGCTCACCAACTTGCAGGTGAGATGTGAACATTTTTTGGTACTCTGCCAAACAAGAAGTCTGTAAATGCACATGTCATCTGTGAGTCTTGATTCTAGACAGAATATCTTAGCCTTTTCATACGTTAGTTACACAGCCGTCTCTTGCCTCAGATGTCGGTTTTGGTAAAGCTCTCATGGAAGTCTTAATCCCTTCTCCACCATGCTGTGAAAAAGATCACATGTGTAGACTATATGCCCTTGCTTTTACCTCTGCTCTTTTTCAGATGGAGAAGATCGTCATGAAGGCATTGGTTATGTTAATGCTTTGCAATTTAAAGGGGACTTGTTTATGTTTATTGCTGTGTGGTAATTTGTAAATTAGATCGGGGAGTCAACTCCCCGAACTGTATGTTGTTTAGAGGGAGTGTCTGAATATAGTGTTAGCATAACCGCTTTTGTCTATCTAGCAAAGCAATGACTATTTTGAAAAAGCAAAGCTAAGGGACTATCTAACCTACTTTTCAGCACTTTTTTCATCTTTACTGTCTTTCAGATGGCAGCAGTGACAATGGGCTTTGGAGATCCTCTCTCACCTTTACAATCGGTCAATAGATTATTAAATTTTTTTTCTGTGCGCATTCCCAATGGAACAGGACTGTTACCCTTCTTTTACTGGTTGCTTTGGCAACAACCCCTGCCTTTTTACCTTACAAAAAATGCATATTTTGTAAGAAAACGTGGCTCTCTACTGCTAATGTACCTGCGACCATGTCCGTAGTTCTTTGTGAGTGCAATGACTGTTGTCATTAGTTGAAGCATTTGCTTTCTTTAGTCACAATGGGATAGTTTGCATTGGGTTTTTTTGGGGGGGTTTTAAACAAAGTTAGCCAAAGCTCTTTAGCTGTTAACATGTTTTTGAAGGGTTTATAAATATGAGAAAGGTCACTTCTCTTTGAAAAATATGCATTTGTTCGAATTAAAAACAGAAACTACTTGGCATGGGATGAAAGAGGGATAGCAATCCCTTTAATGGACCAAAATGAGAGAACTGCTGTAACAGGGATCTTTTCGGCCATCTCAAAGTCAAGTTTTTTCTGTCAATGAAAAAGTCAACTTTCTGTAATGTCATGAATTAGGCTCATGTCATATTTTGTTGGTAGTAGAATGAAATTAGCAGAAGCAGACTGACTTAAAGGCATCAGTAAAACACAGCAACTTTTGGTGGTTAAACCATCTTTCCCCTTAGACTTGAGAAGAAAGTTTGAAATGCTTTCATCAAGAATTTGTATGGATTTCGTTTGAACTCCACGATTACTTTTGTTACCTTACTTGCATCCCCGGACTACAGGTCAGTTACTGAAGCCAAATATTTGTGAGGGCTGTGCATGTCAATCACTTCAGTGTGTTTTCCTCCATATGTCTGTTCAATAGTAACAGAATAGAGGCCATATTGTAATTACAAGTGGTGACATCAATATTTTACAACTGTTATACAAGTTAGTATTTTTTTTTTCTACAAAGTGCTGTGCATTGATTACAATATCCCATTACAAATCTATTTACCTGTCCAGATCCCCTAACTTGGAATTGGCCTCCAACTATTTTTGGGGAAAGAAAGCACAGTAGAAAATACACATTTATTCTTTGAGTGTGTGTGTGTCGTCCTTTCTTTTACTCTCTAATGCTTATCGTGTGTTGTTTTCCCCGGTTGGCAGGTGGCAGCTCAACGGCAACGTGCTCTAGCCATCATGTGTCGGGTGTATGTGGGCTCCATATACTATGAGCTTGGTGAGGACACCATCAGACAGGCCTTCGCCCCTTTCGGCCCAATCAAGAGCATTGACATGTCTTGGGATTCTGTAACAATGAAACACAAGGTCAGTATCATTTAACAATTGTTGAACATGGTTTAAATCCTGCTTTTCCTCCTTAACTAAATGTTTTGAAGCTACCTATGTCTTCAAGCTTTGTTCATGTTCTGTTTTTCTCCCAATTTGTCTGACTATGCAGGGGTTTGCCTTTGTGGAATATGATGTGCCAGAGGCTGCTCAGCTGGCACTGGAGCAGATGAACTCAGTCATGTTGGGGGGACGGAATATTAAGGTAAGTTATCTGGAAATGAGTATCTCTCAAGGTCCTAGGAACACATGGAGAAAGGGAACAACGTAATGTCAATGTAAATATTTCTATATATTTTTGTGTAGCTTGATTAAACAAGGATTTGGATTCCGTGTTGGCATTTAGGATACTGAGTCAGTTTGGTAATTAACTGCTTTTGTTTGGGTTACTTGTGAAATTACTCATGTAACTAACTTCTCTCTCTTTGCTTGTCTGTGTCTTTTGATTCCCAGGTGTGTGTGTGTGTGTGTGTGTGTCTGTGTGTGGTGTGTATGTCTGGGTGTATGTTCAGTGTACTGTCTGTGTTGTGTGTTATGCTTCCATGATTTCATTAAAGCTGTTTTAGTGACCAGTTCCTGTAGGATGCCCAACGGTGCGTGAATTCACTCTGTGTCCATGATGTGCTGATGATGGGCTGCGCCTGGTTGGTGTTGCTTGGCCGCCCCATCTGTAGTACAGATCCTAATCCCCCTTGGATGCTCGTCTTGCATAGGGAGCTCAGTTATTTTACAAAAGAAAGGAAGTTGTCAGAATGCGTTCCCTTTCGGTGTTGCCACCAGCTCAGCTTGTCACACTACATGAATCTGGTGTTTTGACATAAAGCTGCTGGTAATTGTAAAACTGGATTTGTATTTGCATTGTAGATTGAGTGATATTTGGTACTATGTAAATGGAAAGTTATATTTTTCACTCTTGTGCTGAGAGAAGATGATTTATTCTATATTACTCAACTCATTAAAAATCTAAGATTCATACAGTGATCAGATCCATGTTGGTGATGGATCCCGGAGAGATCCTATTTGTTTGATAGTCTGAAAGAATTTAGTCATTTAAAATGGGAGAACTCTTAAAAGTGCAAGTGATCTGTGACCACAGGACTTAAAGTATTGTCTACATTTAATTTTTCTGTTCATGTCTTCAAAAGATGTCCTTTTAAGTGGAGGATTTTGTACCTGGTGGCCAGTATAAGAATGATTAGACTGGCTTAGACTAGAAATATTGAGTGCTTTTCAGATATTTTAAAGAGTGTAGTAATGAACATGCATCTAAGCATAAATGGAATACTTAAAAGGATAGAATTGTAGTTATTATAGGAGGAGAATGGCTTTGACTGAACTCGGTGGCTGCCGAAAGTCATAAGGGCAAGTGCGTTCTCGGTTGGTGCTATAAACACTCTACTCAGTAGCCGTGCTGGTATGATCTGTGCTATAGGTTGGGCGGCCAAGTAACATCGGTCAGGCGCAACCCATCATTGACCAGCTGGCAGAGGAGGCACGTGCCTTTAACCGGATCTATGTGGCGTCCGTCCACCCTGACCTGTCAGATGATGACATCAAGAGTGTGTTTGAGGCCTTTGGAAGGATCAAGTCTTGCACGTTAGCCAGAGACCCCACTTCAGGGCGACACAGAGGCTTTGGCTTCATTGGTGAGCTGGAGGGCCCTCATTCGCTCGTGCCATTTGTGTTACCATTGCTCCGCTACTAACCACCGTTTTATTCACTTACAGAATATGAAAAGCCTCAGTCAGCCCTGGATGCTGTGTCTTCTATGAACCTCTTTGACCTGGGGGGTCAGTACCTACGGGTGGGCAAAGCAGTGACTCCACCCATGCCCTTACTGACCCCTACAACCCCTGGTGGTCTGCCGCCTGCGGCAGCTGTGGCTGCAGCGGCAGCTACCGCTAAGATAACGGCCCAGGCAAGTATGAATCCCTTCCAAAGGGATTTAATGGCCTTCCAGGTAAATATAACCCAGATCTAGCTAGAATTGACACCAAAAGCACAGATAATATGGGCATAGAATTTTTTATTTAGGTGTATGGGAGAAGGCCAGTTTTGTAGGGACTACATGGAAACAGTAGTTGCCCTGATGCATTATCAATTTAACAGCCCTGAAATATTACATTCTTGGCTTGATCTTTTTTTAATCCAGTTTAATGTGTGTGAAACACAAACAGACTAAAGATTTAATTTACTTTTGTACAGTATACATTGTATAGTTTTATAAGTAATAAAAGCTCCTCCCATTCACTGATTGGGTGTGTAAGCTAAGAGTCTTCTCTCTTGGTTAGCACAAACATATTGACAGCTAATCCTTGTATGTTTCTTGCTATATTCCTTGTAGAATGCATCGTTATCTAAAAGTTTAACATCACGGCTGTATATTTATGACTTACTAAGAATAGTCAATGATTTTGTGAGTAAATCTGTACTGAAGAAATATTAGTGACCTTGTTTCTTAATAAAGAGAGGCGAAGTTCAGCTCACTCTGTGCCATGCTGTGTGATCGTTGACTGTGCTGCCTTGTGCTGTGCTCTGTGTGTTTCCCTTACCTAATGTCTTCGGCCCCCCTCTCTTAAGGAGGCTGTAGCTGGTGCATCAGTCCTGGGGGCGTTAGCTGCGCCCCAGCTTCTCGGTCAGCAAATGGGAATACCTCAGGCTGTTATGGCTGCCCAGGCACCAGGGGTCATCACAGGTGTGTACCAAGAGTTAATGCGCAATTTTAAAGTTAAATAGTTAAATAAATTTTAATTGTGCTTTATAGTGCTGTTACAACGTGCAGCATTACACACAATACAACTTGACAGACCTTTTATAAGACCACTTTTAAACAGCATGCTTTGTTTTACATTGATACTTAAGGAAATTTTTTGTGTGTGTAATTAAATAGGTAACTGGTCACAAACGTAGCCAATGATGCAAATGTATTCCTCTCCAATTACCCTTAATATGATACCTTGTTCAGATTTCAACATGGCTGCATTAATATTTTCAGATTTTAGTCAATTGTCTCTTAAAATAATATATTTAATATTTTCACATCACTACTGTGTTATGAAATTAATAATATACCCTATTTGTCAGATGCCTGATCAGAAAAATACTTGACCTGAAATTCAAAAGGATTGCTGTGACACATTGATTGATTGAATTGCTGTCATAGCAACCTCTTTCCCAAACTGGAGAATCCGTATTTTTACTAACACACTTGATTCAAAGCTTATTATGGTTATGATGTGGATTGATGCGGCAAATTGACCTATAGAGTTGCTCCAGCCCTCATCAGTGAAGGTAGGAGTCATTTCTATGGTGCAAATTGTTGAATGAAGAGCCACATTTCTTTGGTTCACATGATCTTGCTAATTGGTTTATCCTAGCCCGCTGTAATTGTTAAAATCACTCTTACATTGGTGTCAAGTTGAAAGATGCTGTCAAACGGTATCATTGAGTAATTTAACTCTACTCGTAATGAATGTGGTTGATTTGTCAGTTCAAACTGGTCCATGCTCTTAAGCAATTACATGACAAGGATTGTTTTTTGTTAGTTTTTAAGAGTGTGTCAGTTTTCACCATTTGATGTCATTGACTGCATGTCCGCCTTTACCCTAAAAGGTGTGACTCCAGTGCGTCCTCCCATACCAGTGCTTCCTCAGGTTGGTCTTGTGAACCCTGTGCTTGCATCACCGCCAGTCCTGTCTAATCAAGCTGGCGGCTCCAACCAACAAGAGAGGAAAGAAGAGAAAGAGGAGATGCTGCAGGATGGTACAGGGCAGGAGATGCTGAGTGACCAAGAGCACATGAGCATCTCGGGCAGCAGTGCCAGGCATATGGTGATGCAGAAACTGCTTAGAAAATCAGAGGTGAGATTTGGGAATGAAGGGAGAAGTGGTTGCTTTGATGGACGCTTTTATTGACTAAATGTATACCAAAATTATTCTCTTTTTTTCCCCATTAAATTCTCACCTTGCTCCCGTCCAGTCCACTGTGATGGTCCTTCGAAACATGGTAGGACCAGAGGACATAGACGACGACCTGGAGGGTGAGGTGACAGAAGAGTGCGGGAAGTTCGGCTCCGTCAACAGAGTCATCATATACCAAGAGAAGCAAGGAGAAGAAGAGGATGCAGATATCATTGTCAAAATCTTTGTAGAGTTTTCCATGGCTTCGGAGATGAACAAAGCTATCCAGGCCCTCAATGACCGCTGGTTCGGAGGTCGCAAAGTTGTCGCAGAGGTGTACGACCAAGACCGTTTTAACAGCAGTGACCTCTCTGCATAAAATGTCTGAAAAGGTTCACCAGCACCCATTCCCATACTATCGCCCAAATCAATTCAGCCACAGTCACTGCAGCTACTGATGCGGGCCTCTGAAACTTGTAATTATTGTTTTTATTTTCTCTTATTTTTTAAAAATTGCTGTTGATGTTACTGTTAATGGCCCCATTGGGGGAATTCATTAAAATATTTACGTGTCAGATTTTGCTTTGTGAACGGTGAAGACTCCTTTTTGGTGCAAAGTTTTAAAAAAGATTTTTGTAATCAGACCTCGTAAAACATTGTTTTTCTTTCTTTAGCTCCTTTTTTTTTGTTTCATGAAATTGCCAGGACATGTAAACACTTTTTTTCTTTCTATAATTAAAGGTTGTTGGTCCACAAAAAGTGTAGTAGATTTTTTTTTTTTTTTTTTTTTTATGGATGGCTATGAATTTGTAAACAGTTGTGATTTTAGAACACAGCATTTGGTTCATAAGAAAAAAATGGGTAGATTGCTGAACATGTTTTTAAGAAGTCAAGCATATACAGAATCAAAATCATGACCTAAATGTTTAGTTCACTTTCATGCTGAAGGACATGACCATGAAAACGTTTTGTAAAGGCTGCTTATAAAAAATAACGGTTGAAATTACCTAAGATTAGCAGTGCATGCTTTTGGGAATAGACAATGACTGTATTGTTTAACGTTTTTCATTGCATGATTCAATTCAAAAGAGTTTACTAGTGTAATTTGAAAAGGCTTTAGAAGGACTGTAGCCGTTGAAGCTAACTAGTATCCACCGCTAAGTGGCGCTATAGTGTGGCTTCTGCTACAGAGGCGCCAGTAACGTGTGGCCTCAAACCTAGCCCAGCCCCCCACACGCCAAACCCGCCTGCCTCGGTTCAACGAGAGGAGGGATGCACAACTGTTGTCGAAACTCCTGCTATCGCTGCTGGCGTTTTACCTAGCGTTACTGGGAAGTACGTCTTTTGGGATGTTACTGCTACACACAATTGCCTCGTTAAGAAGGTGTTTCCGTAGCTTTCGTTATACTAGTGTTAGCTAACGGCAGCTAGGCACAAAGGCGTTCAGGCAGCTACTAGCCAATGTAAGCTAACGGTAGCTAGCTTGCTAACAACACAGCCGGTGCGGACGAGGACATCCTTGCGCAGCCATACTCGGGTTAATCTCTGCTGACTCGCTCCTTGGGTTATGATAGCTGGTTTGTGGTAGTAATTTATCTAACATTTGTCGAGTGGTTTTATGTGCAGTTGCCACTCATGTCTAGGATACTTCCAGCAATGTTTCCACTCAACTGAGTCGTTGGCTGCATGTTTTTCGGCTAGCCACGGCGGAGCGTCGATATCATACGGGGATGGAGGTGGCAGTAGCAAAACAAGCTAACGTTACTCCGTCACTGTGAAAAAAAGTGCAAGAAGTGAGGAAACAATTCACCCAGGTGGGAGTTCTCAGTTTTGCTTATGCTATTTGTAAATCCGGGGTGGATGACGCGAGGACGAACCTGACCATCCTTGTACACGGCTGAACTGAAACTGGGAATATCGCTAACAGATCGAAGGGATTATTGGTGTGTCGAAGTGGATTTCGGCCTCCTGTTCGGGTTCGTCGTGGGAACTCAGTAAGTGATTTGACATTGAGTGAGCCCACTCCCACAAAATATCCTCTCTCACGCCGACCTTCACCCTCCGATGCGGAGATCTCAGTAGCACCGGCAACCAAATCCCCCACGGCGGCCGGACATGCTGAAGTGTATTCCTCTGTGGCGCTGCAACCGCCACGTCGAGTCGGTGGACAAGCGGCATTGCAGCTTGCAGACAGTCCCTGATGAGATATTCCGCTACAGTCGCAGCCTGGAAGAGCTTCTACTTGATGCCAACCAACTCAAAGAGCTACCAAAGGTATGCACGGTCCACAGTACAAGCATGCATGCTCTTTGTCATTCAGAAATCTGTATCATGCCAAATTCATCCTCTACGACTACGTGCTTGTACATGGTTGGTGTGTAATTCACCTATGTAAAAAGCAAAGATAAATGCCAGGTGATATAAAGAGTAAAACAGCTTGCGTGATATCACCTGATCAGGTACTTTCTTCTTAGCGAGGGTACCTCCTCCTTACCTCTTGGAAATGGGTTAGGTCAAGTTGCCCTGCAGTGCTGTATCAGCATTAGATAATCAAAGTACCTCCTGTTTCAACCATGCATTACAGTGAATATTTTGGGTTTTTTGCACATACTTCCTTGGATAACAGCAGTGGTTAACAACACTCAAGAACACTCAAGCCCTAATTGACTTGAGTGTAAGAAAATAAAGTGTTAAGATGAATGGACCAGGGTGGTGGGATGTTTTTAGTGGAGAGGAGTGCTGAGGATTCCCCAGCTGCAGAGCGGATTCATTCAGAGGCGCTAACCCTGAACAAGCTGGCACACAAGTTGCCTGTATTGATGGTATATGTGGTCAGTAGAATTGGATGCAGTATGTCAAGGCATGCGTGGAATTGAAATGCAACGCTGTCCCCACCCACAATCACACTATTTAAAATATGACAAAATTTCTCTTGGCACGGCCAAAGAGGTTATTTTAAGGGGAGCAGGATTGTTGTTGTTCTGCGTTCCCTATGGCCTTCCAGAGTTGTGGAACAAAGCACCTACTTGCTCGACTTTCTCCTAGTTTTATTCAGTTCAAGGCATTGTTCATTATTAGGGCAACGGGCTGGCGGTGATTGTGATGGAACAGGGAGTTTGTATTAATAGACTGATTAGTAGCAGACCTTGTCAGTCTCTCAGATTGCATGACTGTAGCTGAGTGGTGAAGGGGACAAGTGGTACATTAACTAACTAGAATGGCACTCAGTAGAGCACATACCTCTGCCAAGGCCCAACAGTCTCCTTAAATGAAGCTGAATCAAGTCTTATAGCTAAGCCAACAAAACAATGCAGGTGAAATCATAATCTTCATTGCGGAAGAATAATAGGTTGATGATATAGAGAAACCAAATGACACAAAGAACAGCATTTATTCACAGCATAAAATCACACTAATGAGAAACAAAATTACACTAAATAAATGTGAATTTTTATTTGGATCCGCACCAAATTGTACACCCTCATAGATACCCACCTCCTACATATGCCTGAATTTTCTCATCAACATTCATGCATTATTCGCTGAGAAATTAATGAAAATGTGGAAAAATGCCCTATTTCTTCCATGGCCCGTTCCCCATCCTCCCACCAAGTTTCGTTGAAATCCATCCAGTAGTTTTTGCGTAATCCTGCTAACAAACCAACCAACAGACTGAGGTGAAAACATAACCTCCTTGGCAGAGGTAATGATTGTTAACAAGTCAAGGTCAGCTGGAGTGTTGACAGGACTGCCTATTACCTTCTTTGAATCAAATAATAGAACTTTTTTCTTTTGTTCATTGTACAGCAATGGATGCATTCAAATTTGTCCCTCAGCTTTGAAATGTTTTGTTTTTACACACAAGAGTGCTTATTTTAGATCAGCCCTGCTCGAGGTTGTTAAAAGATGGCCTTTGTGCATAACTACTCTGGGGACACAAACTTAGCCTTCACTTTTTTGAAACTGATGAACAGAGAGCTTGTCATGAAGGCCCACAGAAAGTAGTCACTGAATATTTAACCTGTCTTCAGTGTAATTTCAAACATTTCTTGGCCTGCTTTGCCTGATGAGGCTTACCAGCAGACGCATTTCCTTTCCTCTGCTTTAATACCTGACAGATATCCATAGTGTATTTGTAAAATACTGAGTGACGGATACACCCAAATATTCTGGCACAGACAGCTAACTGACACTGTCTCTCTGTGTGGTGCTAGCTTTAACCAGGAGACATAAATGCGTGATGACAGAGTGCCTCGTGTCGTTGCGGTGAATGCATAGCGTGCAGACACAAAGCATATGTGCCCTCTCTGGTCCTCGGAGTCAGCAGGGATTCAGTGAGGGAGCAGTGTGAGAGGTCAGGCCCATAAAGGGTTGGGAACAATGGCACTGACTGTATGATGAATTGCATTACCATAATGAGCTCAAAAGTGAGTAAGAGTCTCAATGCCTTTATGCATTTATGTCCTCCTCCTCAGTTGGTGTGTATCCAAGTCAGAGATGAGTCTGCTAGACTATCTTGTCAGACTTTCTCAGACTCTGGCTATTTTTAGATGTCAGTCCAACATCCCAGGTCATTTTTGCTCATCATTTCATCCCGCGTATCTTTGAATGAGCCTGCCTTTCAGCACAAACAGTTGGGACAAATTGTGGTAGGCTTAGAGGCTGCACCACCATGTACAATATATGTCATAAATGGGGAATAATTGGCTTAGAGGTGACACCTTCACAAACTGTCCTTTCTTTTGAAAGAGGGCTGCAGGCTGCCCTGGGACACAGTCATACTGTATGTGTGCAGACCAGTCAAGCAGGGTTAATTTGAGTATGTACACTAACATTTTGAAAAAATAATGACACAGGAAACTGGTAGCTCAGGTTAAATAAATAATGAATAATAAAGCAATTGTGGTGCATAGAGGTATTTAGTGTGGTGCTACTAGGGGTGCATAGGTCTAGATCGCATTGGTAGGGGTTTAACATAGTGAACAGATGGAGATTTAGATGTCCTGACAGTTTCTTAAGTTTGCTGTGACTCACCCCCACCACATTGCCCACCAATCTTAGATTATGCTCTCTGCGTTAATGATGTTTCCATTTGCCACATCAAGAACATTTTAGGTTTGTAAAAACAGAAACATAGAATGACCTTTTTCTTTTTTTGTCTCTTTTTAGGGTGAGATCTTATCCAGGCAGTGATCATACTACATGAATTAATATAAAGAATGATCTGTCTAAATGGAATGAGTTTAAAGAACTAGTAGGCAGCTGGTTAAGAATTTCCCTCATGCCCATACATACTTGGCGCTTAATGCCGGGTTGCAGCTCTGTTTCCTCATTACACAAAAATTAATCATGGTTAGTTCGTAATGGATCTTTTGCCATTAGGACGTTTACTTAGTAAGTTTTAACGTATTTTAACTATAAAGGAGCCACGCGGATCATTACAACTCTAGAGCAGAAATTGAGAAAACCACACTCCCTTATTTTTTCAGTTTTCTGAAGGGTGAAGCTTTTATGTAGAATTGCTTGCGTTAGTTTGGTCAAAAGCACATGCCCCACAATCAAATTTGCTTATGTGTTCTCTGTTACCAATAGGGAAGCTTGCTCCAAAACAATGTGAATTTCAATCTGAATTTCTTTTTCTGCTTTGACAAACTACCCCTGCTGCAAAGATCATGTTGAGGAAGAGAGAATTATCTTTTTAGCCCTTCTCAAGTCCCATGACAGGTTACAAAGAGGTCCATTCACAAGTCTGATTGCCCCCACCTCTCCCCAACTATCCAATGTCATGGGTTTTTGTCTTGCTTGTGTGCACTGCACTGCCCATGACCAGACGTACATTAAGTCTGCAAGCATATCATGACTCAAATGATCACTTTTAAATGAATTGTTGGTCAGTTACAGCTGCTAAAACCACAAGGAGGTCTCTAACTCATGTTCACATATGTACTTGTTCTTTTCTTGACTTTTCCTTTGTTGAAATAGGGAACTTGTTCCTGATGGGTGTGTCCCCCATCAGACTTTGCGAAACAGGTTTTAAGCATGTTGCTCCCAGTATTCTTACCCAATAGGATCCAGCTACACTTGATATGTTACAGTACAGATTTCCTGCCTCAACACTTGCCACGACCAGAAATATGAGAACGGTTGCATCAGTGCATAAGTGACAAGTAAAGATAAAGTTGGAATACTAATTGGAGTTCAGGTTTTGTCTGAAAAGGGAAAATGTGATATGTAGATATTTTGTTTGTAGATGTGCATGATAAATTGGAGGGATGAGAATGCAATCTTTTTAATCCTTAGCTGCCTCCACTGTTGTGTGTGTGTGTGTGCGCTTAAAGATCTGTGTCTAAAGGGCAGATTAGGGCTTCATCCAGCCGTGAAAATGCCCCTCAGCACCTCAGTTTCATACACACAGTGCGTCTCAGTGTACACTTCCTCTGGGATCTGACTTTCTGCCATTTGGGTCTCTTTTCCAGCGCATAAATGCACTGATAAAAATCTGAGTGCTTTTCTCTTAAGTCCTTTGTGTATGTTCAGCCTCGGGTCAAGAGAAGCCAAAATGAGGCCCCTTCACTCAGCTCTTGCTGATTCTGAATTGCTTTACCCACGCTTGGCTTGTCGAGTGTTTAATTTTATGTCTTTGCATTTTAAGTCTTTATTGTTATCTCAAGGAAGATTGAAAAAATGTCTCAGTCGAAATGCAAACGAATTGTGCTCCACCCATCGACTGTATAATGGCCTGTCTGAGCTTTAAAGCCAAAAGTTTGGTGCTCATTGAGGGAAGTTGGGCTCATAAATCTAGGACATGTACACTTCACTCTGTGTCCTCACAGTGAACTATTGAGTGCTGCAATGTGTCTCCCCTCCCTGAGGTTCTAGTTAATTGTACAGGAGAGCCCTGGTTTGTCAGTCCTCAGTGACTGGCTCAACTAGGCTTGGACCAAAGATAAATTACACCTGCCACTGGCCCCTCTGCGGTACAACCACATCGTTCCTCTGGCTCAGCTCTTTCTCACTCTTCTGCTCTCTTCTTTCCTGGTTTTGCATGCATGTTGAAGCCAGGGTTTCTATTATTCACAAAAAGTAAATTGATGTGAAGTGATTTGTCGTGTAAATGTTTTGTTTTCATGTAGCACACCGGACTGAAGATTTCCTCCGTTTATGGCTGTAATTGACCCTACCCCCTCCTTGATTTTAAAGGACTACATCCATAAGAAAAACAGAAGTAGAGGTTTTTAAAAAACTTTTGTAATCAGGGCACCTCCCCTCAGACAGGATCGGGCTATATCACAATGCGTAAAAAGTAAAAGAGATCCAGAACTGGTGAGTCCATGAAGAAACAGCAATTCAAGTACTGAGATTCTTTTTGATGCAAGAGCACATTCAGCAGGTTTCTTTGTCTGAGCTGATGACCAGCTGGTCTCACATCCTGCCTATCCCCCTCCTCCAATCTGGTGTGATGGAGGGGTAATGGGAGGTGTGTGTGTGTGTATGTGTGTGTGTGAGTGAGAGAGAAACAGAGTATGTAGTGGGAGTGGGGGTGTATTTTACTCCGGAGATGGATTAACAGGAGAAGGCGGGGATCTGGCACCTACACTGGAGGAAGTGATCGGAAAGCTGAGCTCAACTGATCCCCAGTCCTCTGGGCGTTGGGGGCCATCCATTCATCCATGAACACCAGATTCTGGGCTGACGTGCAGTGTTAGGTGGGAAAGAAACAGCCAAAGAAATGGACACAGACCTAACAGCCGGTCCCCTGGAGAGTTCAGCATGGTGTAGATGGAGCAAAGTAGAAGCGTTGTTCTTTGCTCTATTCCTCCTTGCCTTCCTTTCGAAGGGAGAGAAATCACGCATTCTAACTCAGATATGGCAAGCCTATAATGCAAAACACACTGCTGTTGAGACATAAAGACAGCAACCTCTAGTATTTTTTTTAATGTAAACCTGCACACCAGTGGTTGCAAGGTGAATGTGGACATGCTGTGCTGCATCTATTTATGCTGCTGACTTATTCGTCAGTATCAGCTTCCCTGAAATTATGCAGCATTTTTTTGCCCCCTGAATTCAATCCCTGCTTGATGCATCCAATCTACAATAAATCAACAATTTTGGTAATCACTTAATTGTTTCAAGTCATTTCTGAAAACAAAAGATATACTAGATATACTAATATTCTAGCTGCTCAAATGTAAAGATTTGCTACTTTTCTCCTTTTCATATCATTGTAAATTCAATACCGTTTGAAAACGGGTGACGATTTTCCATTATTCATCAAGAATAAATTGGCAATTACAAATAAACGTTAACAGGATTAATCAACAATGGAAATAATAATTGTGTGCAAGCATACTTGAGGTAGAGAAACACTGCTCTACCGCTTACACTCCAATTATTACAGTATAATGTTGTTGGTTCCACCCTGTGTGGCTCTGCTGACTTTCAGCACAGTAGCATTTTCTGTTCGGGCTTGAGCTGTCATGTGACATACGTTCAATGAATCCTCGCTTTTGTGATTGTGATTGTGTGATTTGGTCACTGGGTTTGGTCACAGGCCTCAAAGGTAAACAAGGAGGCAAAGCTCCGGTGAATAATTGATGGATGTGGTGGTGGTGGTGGCAGCTGTTTCTGATAGGGGAGAGTCTATGGCAGGGCTGCTGGAGCACTGTGATAGGAGAGAAGCTGTGTTGGCTACAGACATTAAGTACACACAGACAAGATGTGCAAGGTTACGCCATTTTCTCTTTTTTGCCCCACTGTATTTATGTGTCGATGCGTCCAAAGTATTTTTGTCTGAGCATCAGTCCAAAAACCCATATTATGCAGTACGCAAAGAAAAGTAGAAATCCTCACAATTGAGAAGTTGGAACAAGAGAACAAAAACTTTTTAAAAGTCTGCAACAAAGAAAAAACAATTTCTCATTGATTGTGGTTGATCAACCAGTCATAATTGACTTGAGCACTTCAGAAAATATTTTTTGGATGTTTTCATTTAATAAATGTGAGGCTGTTAATTACACAGTACTGCATAGGTTCTGCCCTGAGAAGAAAACATCCTGAAAAAACATTATTTCTTGATAAGGCTTGGTAAACACAGACAAACTTACCAGCCAGTTGTAATTGCCTAGCAAGAGTTTGGTTATTTCCCATCCTGTTTGCAGTACAGTTTGAAGTCGCCTTGTGCCAGATGTTTATTTTGTTTAAGTAGGTTGTCTAAGGCATTTGCACATTTTCAACAGGTTTAGTCCACAGACTCTAAAAATGTGATGTTTGGATTTATTAAAGCCAGGAATGACATTTACTAATATAGGATGCTGTTTTGGAACCTTTTGGTCATACAGGAGCTCAGGATCTCCACTCTGTCACACAAATGGTCCTTTGAGGCCAATCTGTCAGGGTGCTGATGTCCCTGTGGGGGAAAAGGTCGCTCTGGATGGCACTAAATCCAACCACAAACAATTGCTGCCCTTTATCTGCTGGCCACACACGTTCATTGAAGGTTTACATCTATCTCACTGAAACCTAATGGCCCTTACATCGTCCTCCTAGTGCACTTTCTGTACCAGTGGCTTTGGATGGCTCACCGTACCTCAATGTAAGCTCTTATTTCCATCCAATCTAGTAGGGGTGAAACGATGTAGTATTTACATTTTATATTTTAACCAATTAGCAACCACTTCATCGGCACAGCAGCTACCACAACATAGCCCCTCTGCTTTCATACGTGTTTGAAAACAGGTGACTAATTCGTAATGATTTTCTATCTGGGACCCATTGGCAAAGTGGCTTCAGGCTGCACACAAAGCCCTGGTTTTGTTTTTTCCGTGGGGCCACTCGGTCAGTCAGCATCTAGGTCTGGGCCAGTCTGATTTGTTGACGCCCGTGTTTTTCTTGTTGATTCCTTTTTGTTGGGAGCGTCTCTGCGAACAGGAAGTGGGAATAATCAAGTGAGCCATGGAATGCCCTGTTTTTGTGAAACCATCTCCATTCTGGTCAATCTTTTGTAAAGCATTCAGGGAACTCCAAGCATAAAAGGCTTTTCCTAAAAGTGCCTGACAAAAGTTAGAGTGAAATGAACGATGACTGTGTCATGCACAAACATGCGTTCATATGCATGTGGATGAAAATTAAACTCACGCTTTCTAGCAGTAATCTCTGTGGGGACCAGCCAGTCCAGATAATCCGTGGGAGTGATGGCAACAATGACTTTCTTGTCTCTCAGTCAAGGTTTAATTACAACTCTGGACTAATGCAAGATAGCAAGCGATGGATTGATATTGACTACTGATTATAGTCTAGCCTAGAGACTATAGACTTATGTTTACATTGTAAACTAGCCAAAACCATTTATTTCATGTTATTTATGTTATTTATTTATTTAGCCTCTTGATCTTGTTCTCAAAGTGCGCCAGATTGATGCATTCAAAGTTAAAATTAAAATTTTCTCCCCGGGGAGCATTGCTTCCCTAGATGGTCTAAGGGCTGCCTATCAAAGTCTCACGGGGAAACGCTGCATATACACACTCAGATGCTCACAGTGTCTCTGGCTGATAGAGATTGTGATAAGTGATGTAAAGCTGGGCAGGACAATACAGTAAAAATGAGGATCATGATAATTTTTTCCATATTGATCAATCAATATTTATCACAATTTATAATTTGCGAACAGTTTGAAGAGTATACTGATATAAGACAAGCCTGAAGCTGACTGACTTCTGGTTTAATTTTTTTTTTTTTTAAACCCTTGAACAGGCCCTTGGCACACATATAAACCCTATTCCCCTGACTGCTCTGTTCGGACTCCTGCCAACCCATAATATGCCCACAACGATGCAGCGTGTCATTGCTTTTATCACTCTGTTAACCAGGCGCTCCATTCTTCTTAAATGGAAGCAAGCCTCTCCTCCAACTCATAGCAGGTGGATACAGGGTGTCTTACAATGTATACAACTTGAGAAGTTGTATTTTCACTGAAAGCATCTTTACAGTCTTTTGACAAGACCTGGAGTCCCCTATTAAACTGTGTCAATAACCTCATTATCACGCCTGATACTGATGGTGTTTCCTAAGTGGAACTGGCTCGAATCCTGCTTCTTGTAATATGACTATGCCATGTCTGATAAAAACTGACTGAAGCCTAGAGTCAGCAGAGAGGTCATTAGCTAAACTTTAGAATACAGTTTGACACAAAAATCTTACCTTTCAACACAGGCTTTCAAGTTCACCTTTAGCGCTTTAGGATAATGGGTTGTGTAAAACAAACTGGCGTGGATTAAGAGGGGCAGCAGGTTACTGTAGGCAGAGTGGCCAAAGTCACATTTCTTCAAGTTAGTGTTCTGCTCGTACAACAAGTTTTTTCATACATTGATCATACTGTCTCTTTTGTTATACTTGCGGATAATGAGTATTACTGTTGTTGACTCCAATAAAATATATCCTAATGTTGTTTCATTATCTCCGCTGTGCATGCTTCTCTGCTTTCCACTCTGTGTGACCATAACCAGCTGCAGCGACGCAGAGGCAGAGAGGCAGCACACTGACTTGCTGTTGTCTTGTCTGTTTCTGCTGTGTGACAGGCTGTTTGATCTATCGATATCGAGGAAAAGTGTCCAAAGCTTTGATCAGATTCCTAACAAGATTGTTTTATTGCCCAGCCCTAATGTAACGCTCCTTGTTTCTCTATAAGCTCCCAAGATGTGGCACCAGCCCGTGAAGGAATGTTAAACCCACAAGCTCAAGAGTCAGGAGTACAGTAATACACTTTTGGCTGAAACAGCATTTACGACTATGATGGCAGTGTATGTGCCACTTGAAAACTCTTCACTTGACCCACTATCTCACCGCCTGTCATTTACGGGGCTTCAGAGTGCAAACATTTGGTTCCATTTGGGGAATAATTTTGATTGATGATTGTCTGCAACCTACTTTGTAGTGCATTTCAAAATGGCACAAATATTTTGTACGCCATTGAGAACTGTTGTCTCTGTGCTTCTTAAACTGCATAATGGCTGTTGAAACTGCTGCAAGTGAACAATATCGGCCTGTACAACACAAAGCATAAATTACTGAATTAAATCTTTTAGTGTGTGTTTTCAGTGTGCACAAAAAAGAAACATCTCAGGTTAATACTTATCTGTCTTGACCTTGAACTACTCTGGGAACATAGTTAAAATGTGTAATGATCAATTATACTGAGAGCTTGCTTCTGGTTGTGTTGGAAAAACCTTCGTGAGACAGCTGGGCAGCTATTTACATGTAACCATCCAAACTTTTTCAACACACATGCACACATACAGTATTTAGTACCTGCTGACTGATAAAACAAATATGCAGTGCACAGTAACAGGGCCCAATTGCATTGCTCAGTATTCTGAGTTTCCTGATCACTGTTATCATTGACTGAATAATCATTTACAACTTATCTAAATTGCTGTTATCTACCTCTCCTCCTTATTGATCACACTATTGATTTGTGCTTACCATTACTCATTATTACTGTATTACATATAGAAACATGTTTTCTTTGTCTCTTTATGCCAGGAAATTGTAGTATTTGATTATTGTGTCTTCTTGCTGCATATGCTGGATTCTGCTTAAGGTGTATCTTCAGCTGTAATGCCTGTACTAATCACGCTTTTATGAGTCCTCAGTTGACAGAACAAATTTCCAAGAGTTTTATTCACTTGTTCATATTTGTCTTAATCTCACATCACTGTCAAATTACAACATGTTCTTCTGTCTGTACCAAGAGCATTCATGTGATCAGCTTTTTCCACATAGAATGAATAACATGAATGAGGGTGTGGACATTTTTTAATGATTTTATGATTGAAAGGCAGAATTTTGCTAGGCTAGCGTGTAGTGTCTAGCTTTATTGCATTCTCTCGCTTCTGTGCATATAAATTCTACATGGGTTTATCTTGTGTAACTTGTGTTGGGATTTTGGCAGAGCATTGTGTACTTTCATCTGTTTGATGTGAAGACAAAAAACTTACCATGTTTCTATTGCTGCTTGTCTTGGCCAAGATACTTATAAAATCAATAGTGATCTTGACGTATCACAAATAATTCAGCCACTTTGCCGCAGCCCTGCTACAATCACGAACTGTCAGTGATATCTGGATTCTCTCCCCCCCCCAAGCAACACAGCTGCATAAAAGTAGAAAGAAAGCATTGGGACAGTATGCCAATTGCTGTATGAGGTAGCCTTCAGGCCAAAATATTGTTGCTGTTACTAAAATGTAAGTAGGTCAGGGCCACCTATGTGGAAAAAGTTTATTGTTCTGATTTGGGAACATCTTTTTCAGATGTGATGGGCTTGGAATTTAACCACGATGCACCGTCATGGTTGGTTAATTGGTTACTGAGCAAATACAATATAACGCAGGCTGAATGTGTGTGTCGTGCCACGTGACTTTGCGGTTGCAGCATGACTTTTTTTGGGAGACAATAAAGCAGTATGCACACATGTATGTGTCATGCTCATGCCAGCGATGAATAACAAATGAAGCAGTAACAGGTCTATAGAAAAGTGTGTGTGTGTGTGCATGTCAGTGCACCTGTCAGTCACCCCCCAGGCACATCTATTCATCTCCAGTGCACCCAGAATGCCCTCATTTTCTGCTGGCCATTTTTTATGCGAATATGTTTTGTTCTCTGCACTCAACCCTTTCCATTGCTTTTTTTTTTATTGTGTTGATGTCTTTACTTTTACTTTTTATTGTTGACATAGTTTTCACATAACAGCCAAATCTGATGACTGCTTCAGCAACTGTTGACAGTTAGGGCATTGTTTATAGTAAAAGGTCAGTTATTTTAACTCAAGGAATTGCAGCAATTCACAATGAAACGTATTGTGTTCATTTGCCTTGCTTTATTCTCCCACCAGGCAGCTTTCTAATAATATTTCTCACATCACAGCTGTGTGAGAGTTCAGTCAGATGTCACCGTATAAACCATATATAGGCTCCAGAAGTCTCCAGAAGAAAGGGTTTTGAGCTTAGATTTTGATCTTCTCTGTGCCTTATAGTCTTTGATAAAAAGATAATTATTAAATTTTTACTCCTGTTTTGATATTTGATATTTTATCCGGATGAAGAATTGGACATCTAGATCTTGAGTTATCAGAGAAACAAGCTGAGCTAGCATTAGAGGCTTTATTCAGAGTTAGCATTGGTTATAATTGCGGGTCCATTTGTTTTGGAGAGGAGGAGACCTGCGGATAATTCGGCGCACAGTGAAAGCCTCATGAACGATGAACACTGAATGAATCCTCGCATATAAACAAGTTTAGCACCTGGAAACAAGCTGAGCTAATGTTGGAGGCAGGTTGGCTCGCAGCCCGTCCACACTTGCCAACGGCAAGTAAACTGTGTTCGGGCAAGTGGAATGCCTCATGCAGTTGTCCGAACAGGCAAGTGAAAAATCAATGTGATGTCTGCAACATCATCTGAAAATAAATAACCTACTGTGTCGCTGAAACAGAGGTTTTCAAGCTGAGCTGTGTGCGTGAACCTGTCTCTCCATCAATCGTTTAACGGAACTGATGAGAGAAATCTGATATACTGAACACTATAATAGTAAACTCTGGGCTCAGCGTTGTCGTTAATGATTTAACATTACTGTCGTTAAATATCTCTGGAGGGCTACATGTGAGAGACTTGCGTTCCAGCGAGGGCAGCAATGCAATCGTATCCCTTTCAGACGTTTTTTTATTCCAGACTTAGTGTATTTTTGGAGACTTTGTAAAAAAAAAAACCCTCCATAGCCAAAATCCATTAGCTGAAATGTAGTACATCATGGAAGCGAAAGCAGTGCTCAGTTTATTTAAATGTTGAAGTCCAATAAAAATATTTTATTCCTAAAATTAGTTAATAATTGTGATCTCAATATTGATAAAAAATAATTGTGATTATCATTTTGGTCATAATCGTGCAGCCCTAGTTTTACTTAAGTATAAAATAGTTTAAAAAACGTGCATGGCTTGGTGTGCACTGTGTAATTAACTAAGCATAGCTGTGTTTGCACTGCATCACGTGACATCCGAGGAAACACAGGCATGTCTGGAATCTCCAGGAGTGTGCCCTGCCCTCTGGAAGCTGCACCGACTCCTCGTTGACTCTCACACACACTTGAAGCCATTTCACATTCCTGTTGGCGAAGCCCACACACAGGCACTACAGTTAGACAAACACTTAAGCATGAATGATACACACGGACATCTTGTTTCAGTTGAACTTTGAAGCCAATCAAGCTTAATTTCAGTCTTCCCATGTTAAATATGTTTCTCTACTCATTCCAACAGTGTTTTAATTAAGCTAGGCCATAAACTTCTGGGACTTAAAACACTAACGGGAATACTGAGAAGGAGCTTAGCTGAAAGAATGTAGAATACACCTCAGTGAAATCCCTGTGTATTTATATTCGTATTTTGTCAGGTCTCATAAGGTAATTTCATTTAGTAGATACAGGCAATATTTTATTGATGTTTAGGCATGAACTGACAGTGCTTACAGATGTGTTGAGCTGATATATGGACTCATACAAGTTACGCATATATCAGTTATCAGTTTAGATGCCAGAGATGCCAAAGATATGTTTGAAGTCGTTAAGAAACAGCCTTTATTTTTCAACTCCAAAATGTCTCACTGTTATTGCACTTTTGTATTTGCCCCAAAAAGCCAACTCATGTTACTTAACTGACAGATATTTACTAGAATAACATGCTGACTTTTGCTCAATCGTGTTATTGCTAATTTTCACCCTCTAGTTGGAAATTGTTAAATGTGAGTGGGGACATTTCTGCCTCACTTCCCCTTTTCTTTGACTTATTTCCTCTCTGCAGTTTGCAAAGGCTAAAACTTTTGCAGTTGCATTTAAAGCTTTAATGGGACAAATTATATACAAGGTAAAATGATAGAATTCAGGTGCACAACTCTCCCTTTTCTAGTTATCACCTTTAGCCTGAGTCCATGATTACTGTGTGTTTGTGTTTATACTTGGCTTTCTCTCCTGAACTAACCTCTGTGGGCTGATACTTTGCAACATGACTCGCAAGTTCTTAACTCATGATTTTAAGCAGAATCATTTTGTATTTCCTATTATCTACAACCAGCAACTCACCAATGAATCAGATACCGCACACCAAATCACTTTATTTCATTTTGCATGTCTGGTAGCAAAGGTTTGCAGACTGCAGGAATGCTTGGACAGGTTGCAGCTGTATTGTCACATGTTGGTCTCTGAGCAGTGATCGTGTGTGTGACATTTGCTGCAGCTCAGCAGTCTTAAGAGCACAGGAACAGGTAAGGTCAAGGACAAGTGCAGATTGAGCGTACATGTACCGTGTTTGGTTGGACTCCGTCACCTCATACTTGCAGTGAACATGGGGATGCAGGCAAGGTACAAAATGTGCTATCTGTGCTCTAAAGTAGAGTGTGACTCTTTTTATGTGCATCCCCGTTGTGCATTTTTAGATCTGCTATCACAAACCAGGTTCATGACGTTGTAAAAGAGCAGTGTTTCAGACAGCCATGGGGGATAAGTATGTGCTTGCCTGTGGGCTTAGGGTTAGTGTTTTGGTTGTTCCTGACGTTGATCCTCTCTGGAGTCGTGTGGGAAGGGTGTGCAGACAACTCTGTAATTATGCTGTCTCCATGACATATTAATGGGGTTTGACTTGTAATCTTAAGTAACGGCATCCTTGTCTTGTATTGAAGATGAGCTAAAGCACCGAGTGCTCTTTTGGCCCAGTGTTTATAAATTCACAACAGTGAAACGAAATGATAAAGAGACAACAAGGCAGCATACAACACAGTAATGGTTCTGCTTGTGTTCATATAGTGCAGATACCATTTTATCTTCTAGCAGATGCAAGCGTGTCTGAATCAAGTGAGGCTCAGTTTTCATTTCACCGTCAGTCGAGCGTCACTAGGGAGGTTTCTGCTTCCTTGATCCCTTAGCACATTCATTGAACAAATGGCTGTCTCCAAGGTAATGGATCTACCAGGGCCAGTGGTTTGCCTGATGCGGGGGTGCGTTTACCCTGCGTTGTCAAGGAAAGACACCAGCTGATCTGGGGCTTCCCTGTCACTGCAGACCTACTGTACCTTCCGTGTGTACAAAGAATTGTTCCAAAACACCACAACCTTGGCCTCTGCCCAAGCCAAACACGTCATGAAGAAGCAGAGAGGAAGAGAAGACCTGCTGGTCTCAAAGCCACACTTTGTCCTTGGGGCCTGAAAAAGCTACAGCAGTAAAGCACAGACACTTTACAGCAACACCTAAAGTGGAGCAGTTATTTTTCCACTGAGGCTGGCACACTAGATCAGTGAACTACATAGAGGTGACTTTGTGCTGCTCTTGTGGACCACTTAAAGTTTGTGCTATAGACTTGATCTCTTCTCACAACACTACAAATTTAAAAACAAGTTTCATGCCCTAGATTTAGTTGGTTAATTGAATTATTTGTATTCTGTTTTGCCGCTGCTGAGTAGAACATTGACCTTTTTCAATTTATGTACTCAAAAACAGTGGGTGTTCTTGTGTAATACAGAGTTTTTGGATCCAGGCAAAACTGACAAATGTTTGTCAGCTCATGCCTATAAGGACAAGGCTGGGCTGTTGATGCCACACCATGGGGTTATTTTCATTCCAGCCTGATTTAGTCATGAAATTATATGATGGACGATCTGTTCAAACTGTTGTTATATGTTTTGTCAATTTGTCTGGAGGAGGTTCAGTTTAAAATGTATTGATCCCGAGTGTATCTAACATTAAATGACCCAAGTAAAGTAATGTGACCAATGAGTTTGACTCAGATTTTGTCTACTAATTTTTGGTAGATGGGTGTAATTGATAAGTGGTTATTCAAGCGGTATGTTTCAAACTCCACTTCAAAATGAGCTAAATTCTAAGTGATTATCAATCCTTGTCATCAGACTCTCTCCTCATTCAGTCTGTCAGCAGAGACTTATAGAAATGTACTAATAAATGCTCTGTGAGTTAAAGTTAAAGCTTTGTTGTTTGAAAACCATGTTGCCAAAAACCTCTAAATTTAAAAAAGTAAAAATATACGTGACAGGCTGTAAATTTACCTCTCCAGGTCAACCAAATATTAACATGGTAAAGGAAAAACTAGTGAGGCTATGGTACGCCCTTTTCTATGTTGGTTTCAAACGGTCAGGGAACATTCCTGAGAGAGAAATGTAAAGGCAGAGATATGTGTGAAGCATGCTGGGAAAAAAAGGGAGAATGCCAAGACCGTTACTGGAAAACGATAGACACTGAGCCACATGATCCTGTGAGGGAGGCCACAACCTGGACACATACAATGCATCAATTGTACCAAGGCAGTTCGTGCTCTCATGACACACACAAGCACTTTCAGTCCATTTTTTAAAGTTGTAATACTCTACTCTGTCCCTATAGTGAAAGATGATAAGTAGCTTCATGAAGAAGTTTTGATAGCATTTCTCACTTAAATTACTGTTTCCAATAACTTGTTAAACAGCATGAGCAGAGATAATCTAATAAGTATCATATCTGTCCAATGCCCTTATTTGTATTTATGCTGAATCTAGCTGCTGTAGAGATGAAAAACTCCTTACTGTTGCTAATGTGGCCAATCATGTTATGTGTTGACAATATACTAACTAGCCAGAAAATTACTTGTCGCAGAGGCCCTGGTTACCATGTTGCTCCCCCTGCTGCAGAGCCTCACTGCGGGACAAACAGAGAGATGGCAGGCAGGCAGCACATACCGGATCCAGCCCATCCAGGAAAGCGCCAAACGTCCTCTGTGGAATATAAACAATAGAGCTTCTGGTTTTGTGTCATGTTTGTGGGAACACAAAGAGAATAAGAGAGCACGTGATAAAGTCTGGGAGTGGAGGTGGAGGGCCTCCTCTACAGTTTCTGATCTCCCTGTGAAGTCATTCATTCCTTCTGTGTGAGAGTATAGCTGGAGAATCTCGGGCCATTAGTTCAACTAAACAGCCAAGTCTTAATGGGAGCAGTGAATGCTTGCGTGACCATTAATGTACCGGCAAAAACAAAACCTGAGGTCCATCCCTTTATGTTCACTTTGTGGTCACAATCTGCTCAGTAGCTTTCCAGACACCTGCAGGACCAGTCATCATTTACATTTCCAGGCAGTGTGGGTGTTCGTTATGCTGCTCCCTCTTTAGATTTGGTTCACCGCTACTTAACACCCCTCCTCCCCCAATCATGGCTGGTCAGTCATTCCCTCCACCAGATTGTAGTTTTAAGTTGTTTCCTGCTTTCTCTAATGTAGCAGTCGAGTGTTGTCAATAACAGTCTATTGATTTTCTTTCATAAGTGTTCAGATTGTTTTAGTCAGGTGGAGCTCTGGAAAGATCAAGTCTAATGCTTTCAGCTTGGCTGCTGCTTTGAATTTGGTTTGGATTGCAAATCTGCACTGGTACTGAGTGCTAACTCCCTTTGCCTCTCCTCCTGTGTGTTTGTGTTAACCAAGTTGTGCACATGGTCTCCAAGGACTGGTGGTGCAAGCTTTTCTATCACTGTGCTAGTTTTAGTAACCAAAGCAGTGATTAGCCCACCAATGGCAACAGTGGAGGGATTACTTGTCTATTTTTAAATTGCTGACCAGAAATCGCTTTACTGCACAGAGCAATCACCAGCAATTGTTGCAGAAAGCATGACTACATGCCACATCATGTAACATTATTATACATCTGTCTTTGGGAAATAAATATAGTTTTTGCATTTACACTTATAGAAAACTTGATTATTTTCCACATTCACTGTATTTGGTACATGTACATGTGTTACTGAGGTACTCTTCAGCCATGTATATCTTTTAGCCACACAATTCCATGTCCACCTGTTCTCTCTCAATCTTCCTTCTTCAGCCCTCTAGAGTCATCAACAGACACAAATGTGCTATAGGCTTTCTATTTATTTTGCAATGTGTCTGTAGACATATGTACAGCTGTCAAATAGGAATCTATAAGCTGGACATTCCAGCGTGCACATATCCAGGATCCACTGAAACATAATAGTATTATATAAACTCAACAAAACTCCCAGGAGACAAAGGGGGGGAAAGCCCTTGTTGTCACTTTGGTTGTTTATTAACCATGTTGATGGTTTGTGTTTTCAGCAGGTATAGTTTTAGGTGTTCATCGTGGGCCACGTTATCCTTTTTTCATGTTTTAGTCAGTTTGTCCAAAATCGAGGATTCCCTCTTTTCCGAAGCAGTTCTTGTTTATCTCAACAAAAATCCTCCTTGTGTTTATCCAAACAAGGATGCTGTAAAGCACCCAGCGTATACAAGTTTCCTCTCATACACACAATCATAAACACATACTGAAACTTTCTACATGTACTGCCATCTGGGCCCCAGATCCCTTCAGCTTGGACCTACCATTAATTCCTCAGTTACTATTGTATGTCAGTGTGTTTATAATTATCAGTTGCCCTCAGTATTACAAGCGAATTAGTTGGGGGTGCAAATTTAAGGCCGTCTCTTTACTTGATCTGCTTTGTTTAAACAATGTAATTAAACATTTATATGAACTAGTTTGACATGTTAAGATGTGGCTTACACAAATATTCAACTGAAAAAAATGCTCGGCATTTTATAAAGGTTTTTTTTTTTTAAATCATCCAGGAAATCTCAGCGACCGAACACAATGCATTTTGTCTGTCATCATGCAAATTTTGGTTGTACTGATGAGGGTGGTATTATCACCAAAATGTGTTGTTTTTGATGGTTATTTACAGCTTTTATCTCCTTCCACTCTCTCATTGTCAGAGCTGGGTTTGGCTACTGTGGTTCAACACTGGTAATATGTAGTGGTAAACAGATATTTCCTGGCCTGACTCTCTGCTGTGTTTGCTCTCTGCACAGATCAAAGTCACCGGGACAGGTGTAAGTAGATGGGAGTTAGCTAGGTTGTCAGTCACACCATCTTTACCACGCCCTTCTCTCTGTGTGGCCTGCTGAGGGATTGGAGCCAGATAAGGGTAGTCACGGATGAAAGTGCCACTTAAGTAAAACACAAACACTCGCACACATGCACAGTGTTTTATAATGGCACACAAACACAGTTACATGGGCATACAAGACACATGCCTACTTTCCTTGATTGAGGTTAATTGAATTAGCTATGCTGTCTTAAATGAAACACTCATGACAAACCATTGAAGCAGTCAGCAGTTTAGTGCTTGTGTGTTTGTGGATTTGGTTGCTCATACTTTCTCACAAACGCACATGAACTGCAACAGAGGGAGAGTGTGTGGGAGATAGTGGGTTGTGCCAGAGGAAGTGGGATGTAGGTTATTAGTTGTAGATGGGTGGATGGTTGTATCGCCGGTCTGATGCGTCCTTCTTATGTGGCCAGAGGGAGCATTGTACTGAAGGCCGTCAGATTAGACAGACAGAATAGAAAAATGAGGGTGAGCTACTGTAATGTTAAGTAATGCTGTCAATAACCCAATGTAGACCAGTTGTACATCGCAAAGGTAACAACACCATCCTCAGTGTGTCTCGCTATCCAGATATTGACAGCGTGTTGAAGAGCTGCAGACTGGAGGCCTTTGAGCATCTGTGCCCAATGTGGGTCACAGAGCGGTGCAGCCATGCACCTGCGTCAGAAGGAGCGCATGCTGCAGGATTTCCTCACGGTGAAGAGAGTGCTTGTGGTATTGGGAAATCCTACAGCTTGTTCATAATTTAATTGCAATTGTCTATAACTGTAAAATATTGTTAATATTTGCCTGTTTAGGCACAATGGCTGCAGTGTTTTAGAGTCCTGTTCTAAATGCTATTAAATAGGCTATCTCCCAATATCATTAAAACAATTTGAATTAAAATGGCGGGTAATAATAGATTATGACGGCATTTTTACGACGCTGTCCGTCAAAATGATGAACAATAAAGTCTAACGCAACCACTGGTATGATGAATAAATGACATTATTCATCTGTTAGAAAGAAGGTCAGTGAGTCTATAGTCCGTTGAGATAATTTGTTGGTCAGTGGCTGAAGTCTCTGTCCCCATTAGTAGAGTGTCCAGAGCACTGTGGGAATCCATTGTTTACCCTCTATTCGTCATTAACAATCCACCATCACTCCCGTTCTCTCAGTTATCTCTTCTCTACTTGGCACACAATCTCCCTTTTCTTCTCTGCAGTGCTCTCTCCACTTTTTCTTCTCTTTCATTCTTAGTAATTCCTGCCTTTTTGTTATCCTTTGCCACATTCCTCTTTCAAGTCTTCATCCTTCGCTTTGCAGCCCTCTCGCTCTCTCTTCTCCGTTGTGCCCTCTCAGACAATGGAGGAATCCCCGGGTTGGGCTGCAAGGACGGGAGCAGCGAGAGCTGGCCTGTGACTGACAGCCCTGTGTGGTGCTGGCTGCTTGGCCTTTGTCCTTCTGCCAAGGAAAATGGAGGGAACCCAGAGAGGTGGAGCAGTGGAGAGAGCAGTGTGAAGGTGGGGGGTGGGGGGTGGGTTAGTGTGTGACGGCATTCATGTGTAGAAGTTTTGGTAACTTTAGGTTTCAAACAGGGTGCTCTGCAGGGAGAAGGGACACACTCAGCCCATGTTGTTTTTACCGTCATATACCTCTGTGCTAAAGATATTAAGTTTAGTACGAGGGGGTGGACTGCTTGTTAATGCAGTGCTGTCTTTTTTGTCTGTGGTCACACATGTACTGAGTTTATACCACAACAATGACTGCAGCTATCTATAGGAAGGAGTATGCAGTAATGAGGCTTGCCAATCGAGTGACCAACCAAGTTACTCAGTCAACCAGATCCTCTCGGCTTTTATTCCCCCGGACACTGAAAGAGTGCAGGCCAGCACAAAAGCATGTGCTCTCCCCTCCCCTCTTTTTGAGCCCCTAACCCCAGTAGTGTGCACACAGTGTGTGTAGTTTTTGTGCATTGTGGGGGAGAATTGATATTGGGAATAGTGGGGACATGCAGACTAGGCCGACTGGGCAGATTTGGCACAAGATTAAGGGGCTCTGGAATGTGTGAATAGGAATTCCACTCAGAGAGGAAAGGAAGTATGTTCAAGTAAAACATAAAAATGAGGGTTATGGGAAGAATAGACAAGAGGTTTAGTGATTGTATGTAGTTTGACTTCCTCTTTTTAGCATCGTGATGTAGGATCCACTGATTGAATGCCTCTGTGGGTTAGCTAGGACCTGATCAACTTGATTCAGCCATTTTTGTTTTTGTTACACTAAAACTTGTATTTGTCTTGTCTTGTCTCGGGTTAGTGATTTAGGACAAACATGGCGTTGAGTGTCTGGGGGTTTTCTACAGTCTCCTGCACGCTAAATGTACTCGGTAAGAGGAAGGTTTTGTGTTTGCGTGTGTGGTGGCATGATTTGAGGCAAACTGCAAGCTAAATGGAGTCA
This sequence comes from Hollardia meadi, assembly GCA_037974645.1. Classification (NCBI taxonomy): domain Eukaryota; kingdom Metazoa; phylum Chordata; class Actinopteri; order Tetraodontiformes; family Triacanthodidae; genus Hollardia; species Hollardia meadi. Next base: position 7,597,573 of record JBBPCS010000002.1, read on the forward strand.
CTTGACTGGAACACTGCGACCTCTGTGAACATAAGGCCTCAGCTCACTGCACCTACAGTGGAGCGTTACTCATACACACAACATACAGTTTACTCACTTGTGTCACGAACATACACACGCTTTGCTTGTTGGATATCTGTAG
>JBBPCS010000002.1:7599047-7616111 GCA_037974645.1 Hollardia meadi
CACACACACACACACACACACACACACACACACACACACACACACACACACACACACACACACACACTCTAACAGTCCTATAAAAGCTTGCCTGAGTGACTGAGCAGACTGCTGTGGCTCCCAATGAAGATACAGTGGCTGTACACTAAATCCCACTGCTCCCACTTGTTATTCCAAACTATCCATTGACCCGCACAACAGTGTTGGTAGTCCATTGTTTAATTTCAAAGTACATCAGTCAGTGGGAAAAGGCAGGGACATCAGGTGAAGCTTTTATTGATAGAATTTGCTGGTTACTGTGGGCAGAGTGGTGGAAGGCATCGGATTTCTACAAGTTTGTGTTTACTTGTTCAACAGTGTTTGATAAATTGATCATACTGTCACACTTTTGTTGCACCTATGGCTAATGACCGTCATTGTTGATTCCCATAAAATATATCCTAAAGTCAGTTTTATTATCTCCGCCATGGGCTCTGCTCTTAAGTTAAGCTGCTGAGCATAGCCGCGCCCCCCTGGTGGAAGGCAGGCAGGCGACAGAGAGCAAAGGCAGAGAGGCACCAATGTGACTGGCATTTATTTCTGCTGTGTTATAGGCTATTAAATCTATCCATATCGAAGAAAAATATCCAAAGCGTATCATCCTAAATAACCCAACTTTTTTATGGGATCCCCATCAAGACTTTTTTTTTTTCGCCTAGCCCTAGAATTAGTCATTATTGACTGCTCTAAAAGTAATAGGATGCCTCACACAACAGATTTAGAACATGATGTTACTTCGTAAAATGTCAGTTTTTGATTGGAAAAGTTATTTTGCATTTACAGTTTCTCAGAAAAATGCTAAAAAGAGAATTTTAGTGTTTTGTGTTCTTATTTAGTGCTAGAGTAAAACCAGTTTGTGAACTGGGTACAACAACACAGTTGTTTCTTAAAAAGCACTCAGGCCACTCAGGAGAGAATGGTCATCTTTGAGTATTTGTAACTCACTTGTTCACAGGCATAATTGCATTACTGTCCAGTTTTCCTCTCATCGAGCTCTGGACGATATCAAGAGAGGAATGCACCGATGCAAAAGCTTTTATTAAGTGATTGGTTTAGCCTGCAGGAAGAATTACTGATTGTCCATTTGCTGATTGACCATTAGCAGTAATATGGCTTCACATACTTGGGTCCGAAAAAAAACTTAACGCCTCATCAGCATTTGTGGGGAGTTAACATAATGTTCTTATACAAACCCGATTCCACAAAAGTTGGGATATTGTAAAATGTAAATAAAAATGGAATACATAAATTTGAAAAAAAACAACAACTGTTTACCAACAACAGATTTATGAAATGTTCCAAATTCTTCCTGTGGGAATGTGAGCCTTTCGAGGATGCCCCTTTTACACCCAGTCATGATACTATCACCTGTTACCAATTAACTGTGTACCTGTGGAATGTTCTTTCTTTTTTTAAATTTTTGAGCATTCCCCAACTTTCACAGTCTGTTTGCGCCGATGTCCCAACTTGTCTGAAACATGTTGCTGTCGTCCGATTCAGAAAAGGCATATAGTTACAAAAATCAATTAACTTCTGTTTTCAATTGAGTCAAAAAGGATTAGCAAATTATCTGTGTTGTTTTATGTTTTACACAGCCTCCCAACTTTTTTGTAATCGCAGTTGAGTCTGCATCATGAGTTTTCAGGTGTATGTTTTTCTTTGCACCCTTCCTTGGAGGCTTTTGATCGTTCAGTGTCACCTGTTGTGCCAGCAAGGTTGCCTCCCTTCCTGGGGGCCGGTTCGCCATCTGGGCTTGGCTGTGGTCACATGTCCGCCCACAGCTCCTGTTTCCTGTTCCTGTCATCTGATACCTGTCACCTGCTACTCTGGGAGCAAACACCCTCTTTGTCTCACTCTGGCTTCATCCTGTCCTGTCCCCCATCACACTCTCCATCAGGATTGGACACTAGTATGGACTACCACTCAAATGCTGGGAAATTTTGGGAACATACTGACAAGCTGTCTTGCACTGCCAGCAACCCCCTGAACAGATTCTGGGAAAAACAAAAACCCAAACACAATACACATAACTAGTTAAGAGCAGGAAATGTCTGTCATTGAGGAGCGTAGCTGAACTGTAGCATTCTTCTCTTTGGCAGCATAATTGTCAAGCTGTCTCCCAGCATGTTGTGTAGTGTGTAGAGTGTGTTTTCACACTTTTGTAAAGCAAAAACCTGACAATACACTATAAAGGGTTTGTATTGTAATGTTTATGCAACAGTTTGGAAACAGGAGTGCACCAGCATTGCATTTTAAAACCTAAATCCCAGTGGCAAAGGAAGAGCTTAGAAATTGTTGGGATTTTTCTCTTTAGTACATTAATTTCTGGTAATTGACACACAATGGTTGATTTCAGCAGTGGTCCTTGCTGACAGCGTGAGCTTTAATTTGAATTAAGATTCGGGCTCCAAGCTTGCAGACATCTGTGCATCCTATGTTTAGAAAGCATCCATGAATAATGAGTTTATACAAATTCCTACCCCAAAAAGCCCAATCAGTAAGTTCCTCAAGAGTCTTCCTCCCAGCGTATGAGAAGTCGACTAACTTTTAACAGGGTAGACAGTGGGTCTTCTGTGGGCTGTAGAACCAGGGACTGATTGAGGGGTTAATAACTGCATAGTTTTGGCCTGATAGTCTTGCTGTTCCCCGCCAGCCTGTCTTGTCTGTCCACCCTAACGGCAGATGACACACAGACACACACAGCGCGGCTGACGGAGGAATGTTTCTGAACGCTTTCCCGTCCAACAAACCATCTCTTGTGAAAGCATTTGGCATGGCCACTGCCGCAGCACTCTCCTCAGCCTGGCTATCAAAAGCCTCGCTGTTTGGTTGGCGGTGCCCTGGTGAGGAAGAGTTTTGAGAGTATAATGATGGGATGTTTTTAAAACCGGTTCTTGAAATGGCCTTGAATATACAGGATGTGTTTTGTGTTTGCTTTACAGTTGAGGTTCAAGCTAGAAGATTGCAATTTTTAAAACACAGTTATACTTACCACCTAATCGATTCTAAACTTGCCCATGCCCACATGTGGTATAGAAATTTACATTATGATGAGTTGATTTACTGATTAGTCGACTGAGCGAAAATTAGCAAGTATTTTGATAATCGATTCTTTAAGTCATTTTCTTAGCCAAAATGTGAAGAATCGCTTTTTTTGTCTTGTCTTACAGTCTGTAAATGTCATTTTTGGGTTTCGGGTGGTCTAATAGATTTAAAAAGAACTAGATACCAGATGCAAAAATGGTGCCTATTCAATCCAATGAGAATTGCTCACCTGGCGCATATGCGAAAAAAGTTTTCTAGCTTCAGGGTTTGCTTCCTGGTTATGTGGCCCACTGAATTTGCGCAGTAGTTTTTCTCCCGCTGGCCCCGCCTGTGAGTTCCCGCTTGGCCCATTGGCGTTACATTGTGATGACGTCAGAGATTTTTAAATCGAGGAAAGTTTTACCGATATAAAACCTCTATGGGTCAAAAATTCATAATAGAAAGAGTCATAATTGACCTTGTTTGCAGTTTGAGGTGTCCTGTCAACCATTTTACAGACGTCTCTTTTTGGGCAGCAGGGGAATTTATAGCTGTGATAACGCGAGTGGCTATTGGGCAAAATTGGAAGCGAGGCTGAGCGTTCTCGCCGTATGCAGTTCTAAATTATACATTTATACTAAAATGTACAAACAATTATACTAAAAAAAACTATTTGAATATGTCACTTAGGTCTCTTGGAACTATGACATGGTATGGCTTTATAGATTTTGATAGCATTACTGGCAAGATTTGATTGTTGAACATTGTCCCTCGATGCATCCTGGCAGGTTCAGACTAGATGTATTTTATGTTCCGTTTTGCTTTAACATAGTAAAACATAGTTTGTGTCTCTACAGCCTTTCTTCAGACTACTGAACCTCCGGAAGCTCGGCTTAAGTGACAATGAGATCCAGAGACTCCCTCCTGAGGTGGCCAACTTCATGCAGCTGGTGGAACTGGACATCTCCAGAAACGGTACGTAAACAAGCACAAAAGTTCACTGTGCACTTGTCAGTTGTTCTATGATCTCTGCTTGTAAGGCCACCCATTAACACACAGTTACTTTAATGATGTGCCATCCGCTCTTGTCTACATCCCCTCCAAAAAGAAAAAAAACAACAATGGAGTTATGTATATGTGCCAAGAGCTGTTAAGCAGCAGGAGCATAGCCAATCAGTTGGAAAATCAACACACTAGCAGCAGCCATTAGATAAATATTTGCTGGCCCTCTCTGCCAGTTAATCCAGTCTACCCAGGGACACAGCATACATTCATACATGAGTCTCCATTCCCTTGAAATGTTCTTCTAAGAAGAGCAAACAAAGAAATTCAGCACCACAGTGCAAGGTGATCACATACTTTCATTTGGGGCTGCTATTTAAGTTCTGCTTCTCATCAGCTGGAGCACACACATGCACAAACACATATATCTTGCTCTCTCTGTGTCATTGATTGTGGCACACACATACACTGATATACCGTGGCAGGAAGGACCTATATGGTAGATATGAGACATCTGTGCTGCCACACACTGCATCAAGGGCTGTGGGGAGCAGTCTGCAGTGGCCTGTAAGGGCCCTTCCCATCTGTCTGCTTGCCTGTTCCTGCTGCAGGACAACGCTGAGCCAAATAAGTGTCACAGGCTGCTCAGCTCAGTAGAGATTTCTTAACCTGCACCTGCAGGATCCAGTGGTAGAAGTTCTTTACCTGGTCAGGCCAGCTGGTCACATTGCTTCATGAGCAGGCAAATGTTAAGCTGAATTTGCATCATTTAACATATTTGTTCCTGTTGAAACTAATATGGGGGTAAGGTTTTACTATATACCAAAGTAAATTGTTTGATACAAGCAATATGTTTCTTTGCTTTGCAGTACAATATACTTAATTGTCACAAAGATCTCCATTTTTGCCACAGTGTCTCTAACAAATAGGTTTCCCTCCTTTTTTATCATTGTATTTCACACATTACCTTACATGGGAGCTTCCTCTATAAACACTAAAAGACAAAAGTAAAAGCTCGGGTGCATTCATATACAGTACACAGAGAAAAGTCTAATGATCTTAGTTATGACTTATGACTAAATTTTACAACAGAAGTAATGGTACACTTTGACTATGTCCTCCCAAGTACAACTTCCATCTTTTTCTGTCTCATTTTTCCCTACCATTTCTCCCATTCCCTACTCTGGGCCATCTGGTAGTTATTACAAGCAACTTAAAATGATTTGCTCCATTGAATATGACCCCCACCCCCCTGCGCTCTGTGTGTCCATTGTGCTGACTCTTGTCCTCCTCTTTTCTCCTGCAGACATTCCTGAGATCCCCGAGAGCATTAAGTTTTGCAGGGCCCTGGAGATTGCAGACTTCAGTGGAAACCCCCTGTCCAGGTAAGTGAATAGGAACAGGCCATAACTTGGTTTATCATCACTGTTAGAAAATATGATATGATTGCCCCTATGCAACAAAGGGTAAGGGAAGTAGTACAGTTCTGAAAAATGAAAACAAAGCAATGACCGGTGCCATTGTGTTCTCTAATTACTTTGCTTTCCTATGTTAAATGTGCAGTGAATCGTATCACATGCAAACGTGTTTGAATGTACTGTCTGCACTTCATGCTGATTCATTCAGTTATTGGGTAATACTTATGCACAGTACATGAACAAACGCCTGGAGGAGTTCATGCCTTGTGTGTCACTGTGCTTTCTGATCAAACAAGGCTCTGTATGAAACATGAAGTGTCACGATAACCGAGCCTTGATATTAGTTAATCATTAGTGAGAGACTCGAGTGATCCCATGCATTGTATAACAACAGTCTCTCTCCGTTATTTCCCCTCCTGTCTTTTTGCCTCAGATTGCCAGATGGCTTCACTCAACTCCGAGCACTGGCCCACTTGGCACTCAACGATGTGTCATTGCAGACGTTGCCCAATGACATCGGAAAGTATGTACACATGCAGGCTTGAAAATGCCACATTTTAACTATGGTGCAGAATTTGTTAATGATCGATAGTTCAATAGTAGGTCAATAGTAAAAAACGGTTTCTCACGTAAAATTTGCTACTCAGCTCCCAAATAATTTAGAATTATTTATGATTGTGAATAGAGCTGAAAGGATTAGTTGATTTATCATTGAGTCGATCAACAGAAAATGAATCGGCAACAAGTCGAGTCAGTTATCAAGCAAATATACTAAACATTCTCTAGTCAGTTTTTAAAATGCGAGAATTTGTGTTTAATATCATTGTAAATTAAATATCTTTAGGTTTTTAAATGTTGGTCGGACAAAACAAACAATTTGAAAATGTTACGTGGAAAACTGCAAAATGCAATTGTCCGATGTTTTGAAGCAATTAGTTGATTCATGAAAAAAGAAATAAAGCAATTGATTCATTGATAATCAAAGAAATTGTTATTTGCAGCCCTAATTATGAATAGTTCTGCTTAAGAAACCGATTATAATTTCTGTCAAAATTATAAAATCTCTTCTAATCAAGTCATCAGACTGGTCCATGTTGCCAGACTGGAGGCCTTTGACTAGATCCTTGATACATTAGGAGACCAAGCAGGAGTGTAATTCTTTTGCCCAGTGGGCTCTGAGGCAGTCGGCCTCTGGGCTCTGGGCCACTGCCGTGCTCAGACAGATGGGAGAGACCCCTCATCATGCCAGGCAACCCAGACAAACAGACCTGCCATCTGACTAACCAACCTGCCTCTCCTCCCTCTTACTCCCCCATTCTCTCTCTTTGGCACCTGCCAACTCCTACCCCTCTTTCTCATTTACTTGCCTCCTTTTCACTGCCACTCCTCCTTTTATAGCCTAGCCAACCTGGTGACGTTGGAGCTCAGGGAGAACCTGCTGAAATCTCTGCCCACGTGAGTGTCCTCTCCCTCCAGTGCAAGATGACAGTGATCTCATAATGCACAAGGAACTGTCAAAGCTGTTTCTCCTCTACTTACTTTTATTTTTTGAAGATCAGCTTTGGAGCTTTAGTTAGAACATCTCTTACCTACAAATGCAATCATTTTCTGAAAGATTTATTTCTGTGTGGAAGAACATGACAAGTTAGGTGTGATGATCTAGGTTTAAAAACATTCCTTGCATATGTCAGTACATGTGAATGAATGGTATGTCTTTGGTCTTTCAGGGCGCATATTTGTGTGACTTACTGCATGTGCTATTTTGTGTGTGTATTCAGGTCGCTTTCTTTCCTGGTGAAACTGGAACAGCTGGACCTGGGCAGCAATGAACTGGAAGTTTTGGTAAGACAACAGTTTGTCCCCTTTAATCTTATAATATATAATCTAGTAATAATTCATTGTACTGTTGAGTGCTCACACAACAGGCTTAACATAACAGGCCTTAAAATAACCTATTTTGCAACACACACGCACACACGCACACACACAGAGTAACATGTATCATAAATATCCTTCTCAAATTCCCTCCACAATAATTATGATCCAAACCACATGTTTACCTTGCCACACACAGCAGAGCCAGTCTGTCGGACCTGAGGCCCTGCATGCGCTGTACTGTACAGCGAGCACTGCTTTAAGTCCGGGTACGCCCACCTGTCTCAATAGGACAGGGTAAACAGTACCTTGTGACCTGACAAGGGTGGAGGCTGAAATGATGATGATGATGATGATGATGATGATGATGATGATGATGATGATGAAAACTTGCCTGCCTGCATGTTTGTCATAAGCCACTGCTTCACTGAAATTCTTCTTAAAGTCATTAAGCACTTAGAGTTCAATTTTAGCAGATTCTTTTGGAAGACTTTTGCCGAGTGATGCATTCAAAAAAAGTAAAAGAAAATTACTACATTTAAACATTCTGATTCTTGAAGTTATTGACGTATTAACAGCAAATGGAAAATCCGATAAATCCATTTAGATTAAACTTTTTATTGTTGCAAAATCAATATTCTATGCCACGCTGACATTAAAATGTTAGATGCCTTTAATCATTCAATTGATTTATCCAGTGTGTATGTATTTAGGACACATCATTTCTGTTTGCTGTGGCCTCGACCCCTCTGACCGTTTTCAGATGGTGCAGATTTCTGCTCACAGTTTTGTGTAGCCCAGCAGGCATTCCTTGGTTTTGCCTTCAAACATGAACAAAAAAATAACCTGCCTTTTCCAATTAGCAGTGGCCCTAATATGCTCCCTCCTCTTCTTCTCTCTGCTTCGTCCCATCTCTTAGCCGGACACGCTCGGTGCTCTCCCCAACCTGAGGGAGCTGTGGCTTGACCGTAACCAGTTGTCCTCATTACCACCAGTAAGTACAGATTTATGCAAGTAATTTTTAAAGCGGCCTGTTGCAAGAACTTTGTGTTTTCTTTTGAAATTTTTATGAATCTCACTAGTAGAATAATTTTCCCTTGTTTTTGCTGTGAAGGTTGTATTGCGCCTTTGCGGCTCACTGTAAGTGGTATTTGTTTTGTGTGTGTGTAGGAACTGGGGAACCTGCGGAGACTGGTGTGTCTGGATGTGTCAGAGAATCGTCTGGAGGAGCTTCCCTCAGAGCTAAACGGCCTCCTGGCTCTCACTGACCTGCTGCTCACACAGAACCTGCTGGAGGTCGTCCCAGACAGCATAGGTGAGAAACACAGGAGGAAGGACAGGAACATTGTCTTGATGGTGATTGTATGAGATATGACCTATGTACATGAAGTTTAATAGCTTATCAGACATCAAAACATTGCAAAAGGCTTTGTAATACTCACAGACAGGATTATACAACTCCGGAAAGTTTTCACAGTGGCAGCTATCTTATATTTTGTCACTATGATTGCAAGGTAAAGATTAGGATATGGTGTTGATGCACTGCCTCCATTCAAATGAATGAGGTCTCAAATCGGTCTGAACACAGCCTTCGAAAAGGCAGGATGGAGATGACAAACAGTCAAATTATGTCAGAAAGGTGTCATGAAAGAAAAGATTTGTCCTAATAGTCAGTGTGTGAAGTGCTTTCTCAGAACAAAGTTTATATTTTTTAGGTACCTGGAGAAAATTTGCCATTTTATCAGGCAACACTAGATGAAGTAAACCCTGGTACAGGCCCACTACGTGTTGGAGAAAGTGCTCAGTTAAATAAGAACAGCACTGCCCTCTACTGGAAATATAATGCCAGTGAAAAGTAGCACAGGCACAAACAGTTATAATTCTTTGTTTTTAAATTACAGTTCATAAAATGGTATTTTTTTTGTGTGTGTGTGTGTGTGTGTGTTTTTGTGTCCAGGCTGCTTGAAACAACTGTCCATCTTGAAGGTGGACCAGAATAGACTGACCCACCTGACTGATTCGATAGGAGAGTGTGAAAACCTGACAGAACTTGTCTTGACAGAGAACCTATTACAGGTAGGAAGATATAAATCATTCAGAGCAACCTTGCGCTGACCCAGCTAGGATTTATGTATGCCCATTAATACTTAAGTCCAATTAACGTCTGCTAAGCTTTATTATTATTTTCGCTGATTATTAATGTCTTCTCTCTCCCTCCCTCAAAGTCACTTCCTCGCTCGCTGGGCAAGCTGAAGAAGCTGACCAACCTGAATGTAGATCGCAACCGTTTGGGCAGCGTGCCCAAAGAGCTGGGCGGCTGTGCCAGCCTCAATGTTCTCTCACTGAGAGACAACCGCCTGGGCAAACTTCCTGCTGAGCTTGCAGATGCCACTGAGCTGCATGTGCTGGATGTGGCTGGAAACAGGTAACCTCCCTGGACTAAATAAATAATACATGGCTTTTCATTTCAAAAAAGTTGTAGAGGACACAAGGTTTCTGCAAGATCAGATTATTCCTGTGATATTTTTTTTTTCTTCTTTCCTCTGAATTTTTAGCAGTGCACCTGATGTATGAATGCATATTGAATACATCAATTTATAGGGTTTCTTTGAACACTTAACTTTAGGTTATAGAGTTTTGAGATCACTAATTTAACTATTTAGGATTAAAGAAGTATAAGGTGGATGATATTTAATTTTTTTGGTTACTTACCTCATCCCTTCTTCTGTCCAGATTACAAAACCTGCCTTTTTCCCTGACAAACCTCAATCTGAAGGCCATGTGGCTTGCAGAGAACCAGTCACAGCCAATGCTGAAGTTCCAGACGGAGGATGATGAGCACACCGGAGAGAAGGTGTTGACCTGCTATTTACTGCCCCAGCAGCCTTCTCCGAGCTTAGGTGAGTAGCATTTATTAATACATCAATTAGACACAAGTAGGACGTTTTTGTAACGTATTTAAATCTTAATTCGTTAATCTTAATACCTAACATAATCATACAGTTGTATTAGTTTTTACTTAATTTTATATTTGAGTAAGTCTTAAGACATTTTCAGAAATCCGTTGACATCAGACAAATTGATGCTTAAATCTTTTGTTTTGAATATATAATTGCTAACATACTGAGATTTGGTGTTTGTAAAATGCCTATCTCGTTGTTTATCATAAATGGTACAAATTTGTATTTGGTACTTTACAATGAGTTTTTGTCTAGTTATTATCCTGTTAACTCATAGACGCTTGTAAAGCCACATATGGTTTGTGAGACTTTACAGAATCTGTTCTTGAAGCTGTCCATTCAAAAGTTAGCTGCAAATATAAGCTCACCTTGACATCTTTCTCTCCTCCACAATTGTTCCTTTACTCTCCAAAGAGAACTTGTTGCAGAACAGCGTGGATGACAGTTGGACAGACAGCAACCTGAACCGAGTGTCAGTCATTCAGTTCCAAGAGGAGACCAAAGCAGAGGAGGAGGATGACGAGGCTGCAGCAGAACGCAGAGTGAGCAGTCATAACACTTCATGTCCTTTTCATGTTTTACCCTCCTACCTATCAACATCAATACTGTACGTGTACAGTTTGTTTTATTTAATCATGATTGAAAATTTAACCGTTTTTAACCTGTTTTTCTTTGTTTCAGGGCCTTCAGCGCAGAGCCACACCGCACCCAAGTGAGCTGAAGGTGATGAAGAAGGTGATCGAGGAGAGGAGGAATGAAGCTTACACATCCAGACCTGATGGAGCTGAAGAGTCCCATGATCCACAGGTACATCGTGGCACAAATCATCTGCTACTGCAGGAACAAGACAGAAAGCACTTTTAACTAGAAATGTCGCTCCAGTTTGCATTATTATTCACAGGTGCACTTTGCTTTTTGTTTTAGGAGAAGCGACTCAGTGACCTGTCTAATCAGAGCCATGACTCCCAGGTTTCCAATAGCACACTTTCAGCCAACTCCCATGAAGACAGACACAATGTGACTGCGCCGTTGCAGAGGGAGGACCTTGTTGATGGCCATTCCCCTCAGGAGGAGGAAGAGCTGGATGAGATGGAGGTGGAGTACATTGAGGTGAATATTTCAAATATCTTATTGTGTATATATTATTGACTTGGCTCAAACAGAAAAACAAATTCCCCAGATGATGATCTGATGATGCCTCCCTTTTAACTAATTTAATCTCGACCCCTCTTTTCGCCAGCCAACTGTGCACTTTGCAGAAGAACCCATCATTCGGGTTGGGGATGATTACGAAGAGGAGGACGGGGAAGATGGTGAGAGGAGTGAAGAGGAAGACGAGAGGCCGGCCTTTCCCATGGAGAAGCAGCGCCTGATCAGAAAGGACACGCCACACTACAAGAAGCACTTCAAGATTACCAAGCTGCCCAAGCCCGAGGCTGTGGCTGCGCTGCTGCAGGGCTTCAGTCCTGACGGCCTCAGCTCTCCAACACGGGCTGCCGAGGACGAGGAGGAAGAGCAAAGTCTATGCACCCCTCAACACCATCACAGAATGGAGGAGCTTGTGGACAGCCAGCACCAGGTCAACTCCAGTCAAGTAAAGGTAAAGGAGAGATGCCTGCAGGAATGTGGAGGGGTAACTGGGTAGCATTTTTTTTTTTTTTTTTTAAACATATTGTAAGTAGAAACACATAATTTTCTTCACCATCATTTTGTACACATGTAGAAATCTACTCACTATACAAGTAAATGGTGCAACAGGACATACAGTAATACAGACAAGTTAGAACATCACATCAAATGAGCTTATTGGCTTAAAATCTTCTATTCATGCTGTAAGAATATATTTGAGATGAATATATTTTTTGCTGGCTCATTGCCTCTATGCAAACACTTACTATATGCATAGAGTGCCCTTACCACCTTGCAAGATGCATTTAGTTTGGAGCACTTATTAAGAATGTGGCACTGCATGCAGAGTCATTGTGGAAATGAGTCTACACTTGAGCTATAAATCAAGGGGAGTGTTTGTTTTTGTTTTTTTGTGGTTTACCCGCAAACTTGCCAACAGTCTCGCCTCAGAACTTTACTTTGGTTTTGCTCTATCCCAAAGACGAGATATACCTCGCCACTTACAAATACTCGGATGTCATTGCTGATAATACCTTCCACTACCTCGCATCGTTTAGATTTCTTTGACACATAAAAAATGTAAACACATCGTCTCATACTCAGAGACAAGCGAGAGTCACATGAGGTAGCTTCTTGATCTTTTGTTTATATACAATAAACATGTCAGATATGAATTCTTTGTCAAATGATCATGTCTCTTCCACACAAGCAGCTGCAGGTCTGTCTTGCACAGCACTGGCCAGTTCAGTACTAAACCTCTCACCATATTTATCAGCCATCTCCTGATTTAATTGAATAATTACATTTTCAAACTCCGCTTTTATAACATTGTGCGTGTGCTTGAAGTATGAATGGAGTGAGTGAAGTCTGCTCCGATGCTGCTTTTGAAAATGAATCTCCTGATTGATCATATCATATCGTACTTGGTGAGTTTTAATGAAATATTTTGATTGATCATGATGATTTTAGAAATCCTTTTAAACACTGTGATCACTATCATCATCTCACCAAATCTGCATTGCATGTGTTTATGAATGTGGGTGTGTTTGTGTCTCTGACCTCAGACCAACCAGAACATATATTGGCAGAGCTGGAATGTGAGATCCAACGAGTCTTGTTAGTGTCATATGATGATAATCTTTTGCAGAGAGTGATTATTGTTCTTTTGCAAATCAAAACACGACAAAATTCTTTGATTTTAATCAATCCTTTTTTTGTTGAACTTTTGGAAAGTCATCATGCAGGTGTCTTGGACTTAAAATGTCTTAAAGTGTTCTGTAATCTTGAACAGTTTTTCTTTTTTACAAAAATAGGCCTGTTGTCTAAATGAAAGCTTTATACTGGAGGAGTTTGCTTTCTATGGTGTGGAGGCTGGGCTTATTCTGCTATGGGAGCTTTTGCCTTCTCTTGTCCGCTCTCTCTCCACTGTGTATTTTGTGCTGTAGCTCAGCTCCTTGGTCTTGTCTTTCTGTCTCTGCCTGTATTTGCTTCTGGTGGCTGGGGAGTGAGTGTGGGATTGCATCTGCTTCAAGGTGGTCCATCCCAGTGGGCTAGCGAGTCCCCACAACCTCGAAGCAGACAGTGGAGTGTTGGGTTTGTTTGGTGACGTTATGGAGAGTGTGAGAAAGTTTTTTTGTTTTTGTTTTTTTCAGTATGCGTGTAAGCATATTTTTATTTTTGGCCTGACTAATCCGCATGCTTCTCGCTGGTTCCTGTCCTAACAGGGGGTGTCATTTGATCAAGTCAATAATCTGCTGATTGAACCTGCTCGAATTGAGGAGGAAGAGGTCTGTACATACTCTTTCCCATTCGGCCTGTCTCTCTCTCTCTGTGTCTTTCACTCACCCACTCATTCACCTACCTGTATTCAGAGGTAGAGAATAGTATCCACAAATAATTATTGGTTAATCCAAGCCAATCGCTAGGGACCCCCTAACCACAGCTCATTCATGAGATGGCCAGTGTGGCAGAACTGGATGCAGGAATGATGTAGCCATGTACTCATTTTTTTCACTGGACAGCAGGGGTTTAAACACATATAATGATGTTTTGCAAATGTGCTGTGTTTGAGTGCATCCTGCGAAATTGGACTAGTTTTACAGACACTTGACAAAGTGTTGACGATACGTTTTTCCCTTATTTGTATCCATTGATCAGCTTCAGTTAGCAAGGTCACTATCCTATCGTATTTGATGATGTACTTATGTCTCTTAATAACAAACTATAAGCCAGTGAGGTTAACTTTGGCTAATTTGCTGTTGCACAGTGGCTAACTTTTCTTTTCATTTAGGGAAAGTATAACATTCAGTATTTAAAAGGTGTAACTTATTTGTCAAGAAGTCAGAGCTGTCTCTTTTTATTTTTCTCCTTGATTATTTGTAAGCTGCAGACCTTTTGTTTGGATTTATTCTGTTATCTGTAATCTTTAGCATACTCTACTACACGACCGTTGGTAATATCCATATCATTGCGTATAATGTAGAATTGACCAGCCCTGTGAGGTGTTAAGCCAGATTCAAGTTAAACAGGCTAAACAGCGTTGCACATGACACAGCACTTGAAATAATTACTTTTTTGAGCTTCCTTAATTTGTTGGAAACCCAGACCTGCAAACGTGATTATTAGTCCTTACTTATGTTTTGCCCCCCTCAAGCTGAACCATATCTTTTAAAAACTTTTAAAATATTTAGGCAGCATATTTAACATCCTACCATGTTTTTCTAAAATTACCAATAGCTAAAAGTTTGACTGTAGACACAGTAGTATAAATCCCAGTCCAGCATTGTGTTCTGTCACACTGCATCTCTACTATTGTACCTCTCCTCTGTTTCTGCCGCTTCGCTCCTTTTCATCCCTTGTCTATGCTGTGTTGCCCTGGAATGAATGGGCTGGTTGCACTGTGATGAGGCAAGTCAGCTTCACCAGCTTCCTCCAGGTGTTTTTTTTTTTTTTTTAAGGTGCATAGCAGGTAATTCAAGTGCCATCCAGAGGAGGAGCTCCAGATTGATGAAGATGGATGAAGTTTCCTTCTCAGTAGTTAAATTTAATGTTGTAAACCTTCATAGATTGCGTGAACAAAAACTTGTACTGAAACTTGTTATCAGAAACATGTGTGTCATTTAGTCATCACCTGAAAATTGTCTCTGCCAATTTCTGTCTGCTTTGTTTATTATTACAACAAATGCAGATACACGCTAGGCTACAACTCCAAAACAGTCCAGGACAAAGCACACACTCGTTTTTTTTTTATCTGTTACTCTTGACATTTCCCTTTTTCCTCCCATTTGTCTTTCATTTGTCTCCATTCCTCCCCTCTTTTTGCATGGCTTGCAAGTATACAGAATATACAGTCTGTTACGACTTATTTAGTATTTATTTGAATCCCTCCTCCCGTACATACACAAGGTACATTTGCAGTAAGGGTCAAGCCTCTGTGAGTCAAATTAAAGGGGGTTTAGTAGTGTTTGTTCACTTTATGTCTGGAGTCTACTGTCAGTTTATAAAATGTCTGTAAAACATGTCTGTAAAAAAAATTTACAAAATCATCCACTTAAACTGACATAAGGCTCCAGAAAGGTCACATTATCTCTCCATCCATCTGTTGGCATGATGACAGGATGCTGCTGTGATAAGACTGACACCATCTTCTGGCAGAAGGAGGGAGGTCACCCATAACTTTTATCACAAAGTTTGAGATTTAAAAAAAAGAAGCAATCAATTAAAAAAACAAAAGTGGGCTCGCCTCCCTCTCAATCTGTCCTGAGCTGAGTGGTGTTTCGAGGGGTTTCATTAGTTGTTGTGCTGACTCCCCCCTCCCTAACTTGCAGCACACCCTGACCATCCAGCGACAAACAGGCGGCCTGGGTATCAGCATTGCTGGAGGGAAAGGATCTACACCTTACAAGGGAGATGATGAGGTAATACCTGGAATCTGGATAGTTTCAAGAAATTTGAAGTCATAAATAACACAAATTAATTCCTCTTTTTTTGTGTGTGTGTGTTCAGGGAATCTTCATCTCCAGAGTATCTGAGGAGGGTCCTGCAGCCAGAGCAGGGGTGAAAGTGGGAGACAAACTCCTAGAGGTAAAGTGTTTTCTGTTTACTTTGTCTTTTTGTATTTAGTAACTCCTCTGTTTTGTAGTAAGGTGTTTAATCCAAGAGCATTGCAGGTCAGTCATTCTCTCCATCTATTTGTCTCAGGTGAATGGCGTCGTCCTCAATGAGGCAGAACATCACACAGCAGTCGAAGCTCTCCGTAGCTCTGGCGCTACAGTTTCCATGACGGTGCTGCGGGAGCGTATGGTGGAGCCTGAGAATGCCATCACCACCACGCCACTGAGACCAGAGGATGACTACTTCCCGCGGGAGAGACGGAGCAGTGGCCTTGCCTTCAACCTAGAGACGACCTCCAGTGGGCCTCAACAGCGACTCTCTACCTGCCTGATCCGAAACGACAAGGGGCTGGGGTTCAGCATCGCAGGGGGCAAAGGCTCCACACCCTACCGAACAGGAGACACGGTGAGACGGAGAGCAACAATTTTTAATAATTAGTTAATGGTTTCATCAGTCAAAACAATCATTTTTCAGGTAAAATGTGTACCAAATACTTGCAGGTTCCAGTTCATAAAACTGCAGGACTGACATCTTTGGTTTTTGGTTAAACTAAACTAAAATTAGTTAAATTTAATTAATTTCCTTGGGCTCAAAAAACGGCCTTTCTGGCTTTTAAGTGACAAAACGATTAATTAGAAAAAGAAAACAATTAGATTAAACAAATTGACAATGAAAATAATGGTTACTTGCAACCCTAACTGAATAATCATGCAACACTAGCATGACATTTTTAAAAGGTCCTGATGTAAGGCAAGTTACACATTCTGAGTACTTAAAGCTATCCAAGTACAAATCTGACAATTGCATTCCAAGTACAGTCTGTAATCAATTGAGATCACGGGTTTCAGTTAAAAGAGAAAGATGATACTAAGAGATGATCTGAAGCTAAAGACACAGTCCACCACACAGTAGGCTTGGGGGGTAATACGGTAATACCATATACCGGGGTATTTAAAAATAGCAACAGTATTTCTTTAATTACCGTCATGAAAAAAATCTGCTGT
>JBBPCS010000002.1:7624069-7677378 GCA_037974645.1 Hollardia meadi
AGAACACTCTACTCAGAGCTGTCCACTTGTGATCGGATCACTCGGATCGGATTTTAATACCAGGTGAAAACGGGGTCATTATAGATGGTGGCTCCAAGGCCAAACCCCTACAGCCTATTCTGGATAGAAGAAACTAGAAGATAAAGGTCTGATCAAGAAGTTTGCGAAAAGACCAATTTCATCCGGAAGAAGTACAGAATCAAGACCATAAAATTAAAAAAAGAATGAAAGAGAACCGAAAGGAGGTGGAAGTGAAAGAAAGCGTGGCCAGAGGACTGGCACTGTCCTGGTTGATAAGAAGTGTGTGTGTCAAAGAGGTGGGGGAAGGGGACAGCTGCCCACTATCAAACGGCCTATGTGATATTTTAAACCTGTATCTGGCTCTGAATTGGATGAAGTCGCTTGGGTGGGTGGGGTGCCAGACAGAGAAGGCGGTATCATCTAAAAGGAACAGTCAAGTGTTTCAGTTCCCAAAATCCACGGAGGAGTAAGTTTGAGTGGACATACAGCGCTGTCCTGTTACCATCCTTCAGGTATTGGGTTTATTACGTTGTTTTTTTTGTTACATCTGTCCTGATTCATTCTCTTCTGACTTTGTAATCTAAATTTGTGTCTGCGTTAGAAGATACTATGATTTTGACCTGGTTTACGACATGCTTAGACTTTTTAGGCCAAGTGCTAAACTTTAAAAAGATAGATATCATTTGTTTTTGTAGCCCACTTGTAGATCTCTGGCCTGTTGCATTGTCTAGGAGATCTACATTTGATATGCAGCTGTACCTGCTGAGTGCATTAGAGCTGAATTTGCTGCTCCAGCACATGTGGTCCTGCTCAAACTGTATCAGAGGGACCCTTTTTAACTTCCTGCAAGTTGTTACCAGAGATGTAGCTGAAAGTCAGAAATGGCTCTTGGTGAAAACGGTGGTTTAGAAATGTTAATTGTTTGTTGATTGTTGTTTTTTTTAGTGTGAGTGAGGTGTCAGGCATGGTGTGCTTCAGAGCTGCCTTTTAGTTTTTGTAACATCACAGGAAAGGATTAAGGATTGTGGTACTGTACCATTGTTTTGGTTTGGTTTATTGACATTGCAGCGTATAAGAATGTGTTCTGACAGTAAGAAATATTATCAAACGGGAACCGAAAAACTAGAAAAGTTAATCATAAAAATAGACAGTTAATATATATATATTTGTCAGGGACACGGTCACAAGAAAGACTTATTTTTAACTGTTATATAATTATTCTGCTTCTGAGAAGAAGTTACTCAACTATTGTACAAATTGATTCCGTTCCTGTTACTTTCAGCTCTTCCCAGCATGGCCAGCCAAGTGCGCTGGCATGCTGACGAACCAGCAGCCTCGCACCAAAAACCCCAGCTGTCCCTCACAGTCTGTGTCGGAGCCAAAAGGGCACTCGTTCACATTCCATCCCACTGACCCTCATCACACCACTGACTCTTATAGTCAGCATGTAGAGAGCCGCATTACTGCCTCACAATGTTTGTTGTATTCTTAGTCCGGCTATTTTGATTATCAGCAGATAGGTCAAGGTTGTGTCTATTAGATTACAAAGTTAGGTGGTTTCCTGGGTTGATTTGAGGCTGACTTATAGGAGGTATTTTCACTGTTGGGTATGTAAAAACATGACATTTCTATGGTTGCTCTGACGGTATCGGATTTCTTTACATGGGTAGGGTTAAACATTGCATATTTCCTCCCCTCCTACAGTGGCATTAGCTGTCTTCTATGTTGAGTACAGTCGGAGTTGAAGGTGTGCTGGAGCCTGAATGTCTCACTGGTCTGATAATGTGGTTATTTAAGGCAGAGGCCAAGAGCCTGGTCTGTACTAATGTGTCTAGTAGCATACAGCAGCAGTAAAAAAGTCTTGAATGATGGGTCCTGGGAAACTTTAGGAAAAGATTTAGTGATGTGTAGCTCTTCTTAGCAACTAGAGGCTTGTGTGTCAAGTGACTATTTACAGAACCACATCTTAAGATGGGTAATCATTTTGTGGTTTGTAATAGGATACTTTTAGTTTTTAACCAAAAGTGGGTTTTTTTTCTGTATTTGTGTACAGTAAACTGACAATTAGAGAGAGAGTTACTTTTACTCACTATCTACAACTGCTCTGAAAAGACAATTCCGGTTTATTACAATCTTGATTTTGTAGGTTCAGCTATTGGTTACTCTAACATTGCACTCACCGAGTTAATTGTTGAGGTCTCTAAAATCAGCAATGTTGTGTTTTTTGTTTTTGTTTTTTTTAGCAAAGAGAAGTTCAGAGAGTTTGTAAACAAACCTACAGGTTAGTCAAACATATTTTGGTAGAGAAAATAAAAATGATTACATAAACTGCCTGTTTTAACGTCAGTTACAGTTTACAGACCAATGTCCTGTGCAAGGAGGTATTAAAGTGAGTGTATGTGACAATAAGTTTGGTTGTCACAAAGGTTTAAATCTGTAAATAAAGCAGTTTTTAAAGTTTAAATTCAATGATTGAGTTTTTCCCCTGCTGTAGCTGTCAGTGTTCCTAGATCAGAAATGACTTTGGTGAGAGCAATGTTATCATAACTGATTGAAATAATGGCAAAGCCTGTGAAAATAGAATACATTTTGTATTAAACGGGGATTATCCTTTCATATTCTTTCTCAGTTTCTCCTCTTCACTGTTTTAAACTTTCAGGCTTTATTCTTTTAAACTCTACTAGTGATAATTTCCTTTGAGTGAGTTTACTGTCTGTCCTCCCTCTTTGCTTCTGTCCAGTTCTCTACTTCTGTAAGTCTGGCTGCTCACATGGAGGCCCCCCTACAGGCCCAGTATGGACCTCCTTTAGAGCCTCTAGGCCTCAGCTTAGGCCACCCCACAAAACCCCTCAGCCACATGAACCCTGAGTCCTGTCCCAGTTTGGACACCGAGCATGTGCTCCAGTCTGAAGACGCAGATTATCTTCATGGATCCCAGTTCTCTCCTAATGGGACCTCCACTACTGACAGTGCTGGCTCATCGACAACCATTAATTCGTCGACATTTGCAGCTGAAGAAGAGGAATGCCTGGTGGACTCTCAGCCTATCTGCTTCAAAGAGAACCCTTTCTTGGTGGCCAATCGCAAAGGAAAGGGCCGTCCGCCCGGAGAGCAGATCCTGTCTGGGCCTCCTGTGGGCTACGGGAAGCAAGGCCAACTGCAGCCCTGGTTGTTCAGCAAGGCAAGCCGCCTGCCTGAGTGTGGTTTGGAGGCAGCATGGTGTGTTACTGCGCACAGTTTGTTGCTTGGCTCACTTGTGTCACTCAAAATGGGTCATTCGTTTGCATCAAGGCTTTGAGGAAGTTACTTAACTTTAATATGAAAAAATGTCTTTCAAATGAAAGCGTATTTGCCTTTTTTGTTTCTTTTGGTTGGTGTGTATGAAAGCAACAGACAGTAACACGTGTCTTTATACATTTAGGAGGGATGTAGAACTGCAATCAATGAGCAACAGAAAATTTGCATCAACGTTGATAATCAATCATTTGAGTCATATTTTTAAGGGAAAATGCCCAAATTCTCTGCTCCTGTTATTTAAATGAGAACATTTGCTGGTTTATGTTTTCTATGGTTTATACAAAGATAAGGTTTTTTTTTAAGATGGTTGGAAAAATAACACATTTAAAGGCGTTGCTCGAGTTTTATAGCGAGTTTCAGCTCATTGTTTAGTTGTCCAGCTGCAACTTTACTGTTTACTGCTTTATGTGCAAATAAGCAACTGTCATGCTAACAAGTTTACCATATCAACTAAAAAGCTAATATGTCAATATTTTGTTCACACCTTGTTACCTCTTTCCCTAAGCGGTCGGAAATTTGTTATTGCAGGTTTAAAGAATTTACCTTGGGCTCTGGGACAGTGTGATCGATACTTGGCTAATTAGCATTAGCTTTATTGTTATCTTGCTGAGGAGAAGTAATGTGGAAAAAAAGCTTTCTCTCAGCAAAAATTATATTTCTGTAAGAAGATGCGTGTCCAGATTGTGTGTATTAATCTCAGTGTGACAACTAGCTGAACTGGTGCATGTTTTTGCTGTGAGCAGAGAGCTTGTGGCACGTAGTCGGGGTCAACTGGAATGTCTGTCCCAACAGCTGCGAAGGAAGTCGTAAGTCATGAAGGACCAGGACCTGCAAGATACACAGAAAAGTGCATGTTTATCAGCAGGAGCTTGTTGTTGGTTGAATTGACTAAACAGTGAATCTTGTTTTTGTTTTTTTTGCGACACAGTTTTGCAGTGCACCGCGTGAAAGGAAGAGCAGCTGTTAACTGTGCTTTTGGTGTTTGATCTGTTTTTTAGGCACCTCCGTCTGATTTCACCAGGACGGACAGCCCGATCAGGGAAGCACCATACTCTCCCACGATCCAACCGGTGAGCAGCCCTAACACCCAGCACTACTCCAATATTCATCTGTTCTTCTTTCTTTTTACGTTATTTTCACCTTGTCCATGAGTCATTTTTTTAGAAGAGGTGTTTTTCAGTTTGACCTTTTTGACCTTTCTTCCCACCCTTAGCCCAGTCACCACTCTTCCAACAGCTCTCTGTGTGCAGGCAGGGAGACCCGCTTCGTAAGTGGGCCCTGTGGCCCTCTGCTCTGGCCTGGACTTTTTTTTTTTTAGCACATGTGTCGTCACAGTCCTACCGGTCTGAACAGCATGTGACTGCTTCTCCATGGCCAGCTGATTACTGATGCTTTGCCTCATGCAAACTGGATGCGCATTCATTGAAGAAATAGGTTTTGACTGATTGTCCTTAATGTCTACTGACCAGCTGTGGCTTCATCTTCTCTCGCAGGACAATAACAACATAAAATGTCCTTTTAAAATGTGACAAAGAGACCACTTTTGGTGGTGTTGCATTGTTTGATAGTGTCATTTGGCCTGGCATTATCCTAAAGAAGCTCTATTAGTTAAGATTTGGGACTTGTTCAGATTTATGCATTTTATTTCATTTTCATTCCTTTTTGTTTTCATTTTCTTTGCAGGCAAACATTCATTACACCTCCACTCCTACTGCCAAGGATGACATTTTATCATCAGTGAGTGTCTGGAACTTGAAAACATGCCATCTACAAAATAACTTTAGTAGATTAGAGTTGGACTGATCACACTGGTTTACGGGTTATCAGACAGGCATTTGCCAAAAAGCACTAATAAATACAAAGAAAATATTTATTTTATCATTATGTATAGCAACTTTCTAGAGGGACATTGATGCTTGTAATCATTAGGCAAGAAAATGAGAAAAAATAATGCTTGAAATTCATAATTAACCAAATAAACACAAATAATGTGAATGGTAAATTATCATCTGATCCATATCCACCATTATCATCCATTCATTTTGAGTTATCACTCATCCTAAAGTTGTGTGTGTCTGAATGAAAAGCCTCTTATAATACTTAAAATACTGTATAATTTGTTTTCTCTCCAGACACGACCTGGTGCCATCCAGCCAGTCGGGCGCGTGCGGCAGGGTACCTCCCCCGCCACCCCGGAAGGCCACAGTCCCAACCCCTTCCAGCATGGCCCCTCCCCTTTCAACTCCCAGACCTCTGTAAGACCCCTCACCACCACATAGTGCTGTTTTATATCCACTCTTGGCTCTGTGCTGTCTGCTCTGTCTGCACAGCCCCAAAACACCTAACAGGTGTCTCACAGCAGTACAGCAGGGATGCAGATAATTAAGGCACAAGAATGATTTTTGTTTCTATAGAGGCTAGAACCAAAGAGTTGTATTTGAATGCTCGGGGGAGTTGAGTCTGTGCTGGTGCTGCTGTCTGTAACCCCCCCAGGCACACCTGGATGTTAACTGTGTTTGAACTACACCTGCAAACGGAGCATCCAGCCCAGCTTTAAGCTCCCGAATCAGACATAATCTCTCACAATTGCAGTTTTCTGAAATGTTCCACTTATTTCTTCCCTTGACAAGCAGCATAGCTGGATTGGTAAATAATGAAGAAAACTATGATTTCATCTCACACGTCTTCCTGATTGTTTCACAAAGAAGCTCACTCAGAAAAATCTCTCATGGCCTTCAACTCTTCAGGCCCTACTGTCTGTTTTTCTCTGGCATACGTCCCTCCCCTCTCACATGAAACCAGCCGCCATGCTGTTCACCTGTTCTCCTCCACAGTCTTCTTCAACTATGCTGGTTTTTTTCATAGTCTACCCTCTCCTCCATCTCTCTGTCTGTCTGCCCTTTCCCACCTCCTCTACTTCCCTTCGGCTCCTTTTACCATATGAACCTACCCCGCCCTCCATGCCCACCCCACCCCTCCTCCCTACAGCCTCGTGCCCCTTCCCCCACCTCGCCTGACGAGTTCCCAATGAATGTCAAGCAGGCATACAAGGCGTTTGCCGCCGTGCCTCGCTCACTGGCAGTGCTGGAGCCGCCGCAGGTAGGACGTGCTGCCCGGACTCCCCCGGGTCACAACGACAAAAAAGCATGCTGTGCTGATTGGTTGGTCTCACCCCGCCCCTTTCTGACTGGAGCTGGCTGCCCTGTAAGGGGCCTGCGCCGTGTTGGGAGGGGCCTGTGACGTGCTGTGACGTGTGGAATGCACTCATCGTTGGTTTTTGTACTCCAGTGCCATCATCTGTCATACTGGTGTTGAGTCTCGATCCATTCCTCCATCCATGTTTGGCTCGTGTACTAATGTTCAATCCCCCCCTTTTTTTTACATATTGTATCCCAGATGCTTATCAGTCTGCCTGTTCTGCATCTCTGTCCTCACTCTGACTTTACTTAATTTTACTAACACTCTGCTGTGCCCAACAGGACCTGTATGGTGTGAGGAACAATTTCCACCTAAAGCAGTCGTCTCCAGAGGTGAGTGAACACGTTGGCCAAAAAATATTAAAAGCACAGCGAAACCATACTGAACCAAATATAAGATTATATTTATTCCTTGACATCACCAGTATATTTTGAAAAAGTGGTGGTCGTATTATATTCAAGGACCAGACATTTAAGTGTTCAAAACATCAGATTTTTTTTTCTCTCAAGTCCATCTGCAGGAGTTTCTGTTTTGTGTTTTGCTGCCACAGAGATAATAAATTCTTGACAAGTAAAAATGAGTTGAAAGCTTCTCCCAACGGCTTCACTGCAGAAACAGACCAGAGACCGAAACATCTGATAAGCTGCTACAGAACGTCAAGATAAAAATCAAAACTTTACATGAGAAAGTACTGGTCCTCTCCTTGAACTTGCATTTTATCAGAGGAAGTTTTCTCACCAGGATTAGTGTGGAAGTCTTTTTTTTTTTAATTTTTTTAAAAAGGTGTTTAACAGGGGATAACTGAATCTGCAGCTGCAAGACCAAAATATTGAAGCATGTCTAAATATGGTCTAAGCTTTCTGTAGTTGCATGCTGAAAAAACTCCACTGGCTCTTAGTCATCTTAGTCTGACAGTGTGGTGACAAACGAATGTGGTCTTTTCAGCCTCAGTTGTACAACGAGGTGTTTGATGATGACTTAGATGGTCAAGAGGGAGCTGGTAAGGCTCTGACCGTCAAGGTCTCCTCCCCCCGTCAAGAGTATATGAGCCTGGCCGCAGTGCCTCGATTCTCCAGGCCTTCCATGGAGCTGCAGGTACCCACCGCCTCCGCCACATCTGGAGCAGCCCTTCTCTTTGTCTGGGCTGTGGTGTGCTTGGCTTGAGCGGTGGTGGTGTCTCTGCTCCCAGAGACTGGGAGACTGCCATGTTACTTCTGTCAATAATGGGACTGTCAGTTAATTGATCTTAAATCGGCTAAATGGTGCTGGGTTTTAATGGCTAATTTTTTTTCTTTCTTCTTGGTCTGTCATACATTTCTCCTCCAGCAGCTCTTGTGATATCCTTTCTCTTTTGGCAAATGGCTCTACAACAGTGCAAATGGCAATAAAAAATCAACTTTTTAGCAGCAAATATTGGTCTTTATTTTCCTGTCTTGTCATTTGTAAATATTGCAGGTGCTATGATCTTATCAATTATAATCTTACTGTATTCTGTCCTTGATTTCTATTGTAACCCTGTAGAGTCCTTCTCCTGGTGGTAAGGACAGCCCAGAGCAGCGATCATTCAGGGACCGACAGAAGTATTTTGAGATTGATGTGAAGCAGCAGACTCCAGACAAACCCAAACCCAGAGTCTCTCTTGTCGGAGAAGATGACCTCAAGAAAATGAGAGAGGAAGAAGGTTTGTTTCCATCGTTTCTCCCTGAGCATCATTCACCAATAACTTTTAAAAACGGCTAAGTTGGTTAACCTGCCCTCTAAATTTACAAACACGTGTATGTTCATCTCACCCCAGAGAGGAAGTTTGAGCAGCGGGCACGGGAGTACCTGCTGGATGAAGACGATGAGGACGAGGAGGAGGAGGACCTGGCGAAGCAGGTGGCACACATGAAGGCCTCTGGCAAAGTGTTACTGGATGGAGTGGAGTACAAGGTGGAGCCAGTATCCACCCCATCCCAGCACTGCTCCACACCACCAAGCTATAACGTAACACCACCCAGCTACTGTGGCAGCTCAGGGTAAGAAGTTGTATATTATTGTTGCTTTAAACATTTGTTTTTAATTTCTTCAGCTAATTGTTTGTTTTGTGTGTGTGTGTGTGTGTGTGTGTGTGTAGGCCGTCCTCAGTTGATGGTAAAGGAGACTCTCAGAGGAATTCACTGGAGGACAGCTTCAGGCTGGAGCAGAGGCCAAACTCCATGACTGGGTAATTAAATTATATACACCATCTTCAAATGTCTCTTTGTGGTTGTTTTCGTCACTGAAGCCATCGCTGCTACTTGTGCGTCTCATCAGTCTGATTCCAATGTACCCCGGAGAGACGGCAGCTCCCATCCGCACAGCCAAAGCAGAGCGCAGACATCAAGAGAGACTTCGTATGCAGAGCCCCGAGCTCACTGTGGCCCCCGACAAGGACCTGTCCCCTGCTGAGAAACGAGCTCTGGAGGCTGAGAAGAGAGCCATGTGGAGGGCAGCACGGTAAATATAACACACAGCACATTCGGACGAGGAAGATAAAATGGCTTATCAGGTTTTTGCGCATTTCTTTAAGCTTTTACATTACTTTGCATTTTGTTCCTGTTACTTTAATATTAACAGGGATGTGTCAACAAAAAAAAAATCAGTTACCGGCTCTATATAATTAAATTTAAGCAGTTTAAATTCAGTGTGACGACAGTTAGTGTTTGGAAGAAGGAATCTCAACTCAGTAAAGTAAGTAACAAATTTAATTCAAAGGGGTCTCCTTCACATTTATGTTAACAATGACGCCGGCTTGAGTCTCACTTGATAATAAAAATAAAAACCTGTGAATTAGTGCCACGATTCCTGATTACTTTCATTGTTGGCTGACTTGTAAATCATTTGAATCCAAATGATTTCCTTACCCAGAAATTCTTTATTTCTGACTTTTTTTTCAAAATTGTTAACCGAAATATTCACTTAAGTTTTTTTTTAGCTGACTAAACCTCAGAATTCACGAACTCAATTAACAATCCGTAACGGCCTGGGCTGATGAACAAGGGCAAACGGGGACATCATCCACAGAAGCTAATATTAGCTGTGCCACCTGATTGTTTCTAGGCTTTGACACACTTTGCAACTTTCCACACTAATATAAATATTTTATATTTATATTCAGCTTTATTTGTTCACACCAAACACTTGCAGTGTAAATATAGATTGTGTTTTTGCTGTACATTAATTTGGAGGGGCATGAGCAGCATGCGATATAAATCTTGACTGGGCTGATGACACTGGCACATGAAAGCTTTTAGAATACAGGGAGAGAAACACGTGCAGTGTAAAAAAAAACTCCCAAGTACAAAAGATGTTATGGATAAAAAGATTGAAAATGAATCCTTACACAAGTGGTTCCTTGTAATGTTGATGTTGAACTAAGGATAAAACTAGATTCCAAACATGCAAAATGTTCTTTGCTGTTTCAGAGCTCACATAGCTTGGGCTTTTGTTATACTGGTCAATGACAGTTTTTTGTTCCAAAGTTTACTGTGTTGTGAAAACACTATCGTGTGTGCAGTGTATGGTTCGTCTGCCTCCTCGCTTACTGTTTTCATGTCTAAAAATGCTATGTTATTTTTCCTGGATGTCCTTAATGTGTTGGTGTTTTGGTTATCTTCTCTTTTTCTGTCTCTATGCCTGACTTTCCTTCCTCTCTTCCTCTTATTCTTTCCTTCATCCTGGTGTACCTGTCATCCTATTCCCTCCGCCTCTCTTTCACCCTCTCCCTGGCCTCATGGGGCCCCCAGGCCCTATGGCCTAGAGGAGGATGTTAGGCAGTATGAGCAGGACCTGGCTAAGAGGCTCTACCAGGCCCGAGTGAGGGCATCTCAGGGCACGCCCGAGGCCCCCCAGCCCCCCAGCCCCTCCTCCGCAGCCTCGCAGCTCAGGTCTGCTCCTCGGCCCCAGCCACCAGGGCCAGACGCACGGCATCGTGGGGGTGTGCTGGGGTGCTTTGGCATTGGGGTATTTTGCTAGAGACCAAGTTCGGAAAGGTCCAAGCACTTGCAGCAATACTGTGACAGTGCTTCCACCACCTTTCTAATGCTGTCTTGCTTCTGCACGTCTTTGCTGTTTCTAGCTTCCTCTTGTTCCCCCTCTCTCTTTTCTCTCTGCCTTGTCTCCTCCTCTCTGCAGCAGTCTTTTCTTTTTGTGCCTGGCTGTTCTCTTGATTTTCTTACTATTATTTGTACTAACACACAGCTAGTATTGCAAGCTATTTGTGAGTTGAGGGTAAGCCTACTAGCAGTAGGTAGTCCTTTTCCTGGAATGCCTCTTATTGTGCAATGAAATTAATCCGGTTGTTTGTCACAGCAAACCAGGTCAAGGAGCACCCAAAATTAGTAGAGATGGCACTTCACCTACCTATAGTGGTGTGTGCCTCTGCCAGTCTTTGTATTAATGTAAGGCTCTTCTTTTTTTTCTATTATCATTTATCTGATGTTGGTTGTTCCTCTTGTAGAATGAAGTCTCTGGAGCAGGATGCACTGAAAGCTCAGATGGTCATCGCCAAGTCTCGGGACGGGAAGAAACGTGGTACACTAGACCAGCTGACGGAGTCACCCTCGCCCGTCCCCACACCCTCGCCTACACCTGTGGAAGGTAGGAAGCTGCTGTCGTTAACGCCAATGAGTCTCGTTTATATGATCAGTTGATTTATTTTAAAGGTACTATGTGGAATATTCAGAAAAACCTTGTAATTAATGACATTTGTGGCTATTAAGAGAACTGCACAGAAATTACTCCGTTATAGGCAACCAAGAAAGTTGGGGAAGGTCTCATTTTTAAGTTATGTTTCAATCGGGTACTGTATTTCCTGTACTTAAGTGTTTAGAACTGCAATCACCTCCAATTTATAATTTTTTGTCCATACTGGCAGCTTCTCAGGTCTGCTAACAGTGCCTACTGCATGTTCCCAGAACTCGACTGAAACTGAAGGGAGTCTCAGCATTTGTTATCTTTGACCATCATTTTTGGAATATTTACCTCTTCTTACTATTAGATCATAAGATTTACTTGAAATTGTTAAACTCAAGATTTAGATTCCCATATTTTTCTTACCTGATGTTTTGCATTTTCTTTTCTGTTAATCCTTTTCTGTTGTTCTTGTGTTCTAACTTCACATTTTCTGTTTTCCTCTGACAGAGCTCAGTCCTCGAGGACTAACCTCTCCAGGGAGGCTGGTAAGCACTGAACTGTTTTCCTTGTTCTTAATTGCCATTTTGTTTTTGACAGATTTTTCCACTGGCCTTGTGTCAGTGTGAACGGTTTATTGTATCCTTTATATGGACTTGGAGAGTTTCAGTCATCAAAAACACAGTAACACTGACCTTGCAGTTTTATGTAAGGAGCTTTATTTGAGAAATGCAGCAAGTAAGATTGTTGGTTTACAAGCTGGAAAAGATTTGCTTGAGAGCACACTGGCATTAATCCACCATCTTACTCATTATCACTCTAGTCAGTCAGCCACAGCTGGCTGTTTAAATCACCCATTAGCCTCTCTGCATCCCACCTCTTCTTTTTCTATTCCCTCATCCCTTTCTTACTCCTTTTCCTCTCCCCTTTGACATTTGCCTTTTCCACCCTTTTCTCCTCCTTTCTATACTTTGTCCCACCTCCTCCTTTTTGCTCTCTCCTCGTTTTCCTCTTTTCCCTCCCTCCTTGACCTCTGCTCAATCCTGTTTGCTATCCTTCTAGTCCCTGTCGTCAAAGAAGTTTGACTACCGACAGTTTGCTGCCATTCCTTCTTCCAAACCCGTATACGACATCCAGGTATTGGCTGCATGCTGAGCTACTGGGGCACAGGTCTCCTCCCTTCCCCCTGGCTTTCCCTGCTGCCTCTCCCCTCTAGCTTCTCCGTTAATCAAGAGGCATCAGTGCATCTGAAGTCTAGGTTTTGGCTCAGTAATCGATCAGTACTTCCTGCTCTACACTATAGAAGTGTGGCTCACTAACTCTCACTCTCTAGGTCTCCTTCATGTTCTGCCTCCCCCTCCCTGTTCTCCCACTTACCACTCAAAAATGTACGAGCATCTATAGCAGTAACCATTCACACCCATTGATCTCTCAGCTAACTAATCAGTCACAGAAAATAACACTCACACAGACATGTTTGCGATCCCACTAACCAGAATTGGTTCCGGGGTGGAAATGGCCACAAACTCTGCATCTCATCCACTCTCACATTCACTTCCATCAGCTGTCTTGTTCCATGCATGGGTCAACTATCAGGCAGAGGAATAGCGTGTCCTCCATTAGATTTCCTTCCATGCTCTGGCTTTTGAAACAGAGACCTGCTGATGGGTTTCTCCTGCACTGTCATTAGGGTAGAAGCTTTGTGAAGGTTTATGTAAAATGGTTCTTCTGTGTGGAAGGAGGAGTAGGAGGGGGAGCAGGGGAAACCTGGAGTGGTGCTGGAGAGAGCAGAGCTCGTCTAGAAGTGGTCTTTTTTCGGGTCAAGTATCTGTGGTTGTCTGTGTCACTATCAGTCTGTGCCCCTCTGATTGTGGGATCTTGTGTGGTTCGGTTGTATTCTTTCTTTGGTGGACGTCATTGCTGTAAGTGTTTGCATAATGTTTTAGAGTCTTGCACATGAACTGACAAAAGCTGTATTTAAAGGTTGTGTCGATGTCGCTAAGGAGGCTACAACTTATATAAACATAGAAGTTATGCAGAACAGGAGACTTTAGGGACCGTTACAATCTGAAAGGTGAGGTCACATGACAGCAGGAACCTACCACTGTTTACAAATGTTAAGACAATTTTTGTGAGAGAAACTACTTAAAGACTTGTAGATAGCAAGCATCCCTCTAAATATGACACCGTTTCTTTAATTAACATGAAAGTTGCTAGTTAAATTACTTCAGTCTTTGTATCACAGAAATTCCCTCAAATTCTTGCCACTCCAAAAGATTTTAGACTTTTGTTGAGTGTCTGACTGGAGAAATAGTAAAGATATTAAAGAAGACATGGTTCAATGCCATTGTAGTAAAATTTTGTTTTAAAATTAAATAAAAAATTAGAATACAATTATTTTTTTAATTAATTTTAAATTAAATCTCTCAAATAAAATAAAATGTGTAAATTGTGACAACTTATGAAAGCCACAGCGTGTCCTAGAAGACAACATTGAGCTACATACATTCCAAAAAAGTTGGGACACTGTATAACATTAAAACAATGTGAATTCTCTAATCCTTTTTGACACATACTATTTAATGTTTTACCCCCTCAACTTCATTGATTTTTAAAAAAATATATGCTTATTCTGAATTTGATGTCTGCAACAAATGACTGGGAAAATTGTGGAATGTTCAAAAAACACCTGTTTGGAAAAGGTTCATGGGTATAACAGGTGATAGTATCATGACAGGGTATGAAAGGGGCATCCTCAAAAGACTCGGGATGGGGCGAGGTTCAACACCACATAATATTACTACATGGGCTCAGAACACTTAGTTTTTTTGCACAGCATCTCAACTTTTTTGGAATTAGATTTTAGCTTTACACCCAATAGTTAACATGCTAGCAGATCATGCTAGGTTTCTCACACAATCCTAAAGCTTGCAGGTTGTAGCGGTCCCTTGAGAGGAAGTAGAATAAACAGCTTATCAACACTGATAACAAGAGGAAAATACTATAATGGCATCAGCACAAAGACAGAACAACTTAATATGCTGCTTGGTTTTCCATTCTGTATTGGTGAATCTTGTTGGTGCTGTACTGTCGACCTGTTTGCTGTCTCTTTGTGAATGCGCCTACACTAGACACCAAACCCCGGAACTGACGACCTAACTTAACCTCCCTTTCCTTTAACATGCCAATATCTCCTGGGGCAGTAATCGAGTAGATGTACCCTGGCTTTAGTGGCTGTGACAGATTTGGCGTTTCAGCGCTGTCTTCTAAACCGATAGTGAGCGGCTGGCACATCTTCTCACAGTCTGCCTCGCTGCCAGCTCACCTACTCACATGGTGAAGGCTTCCAATGGGATACAGGTTACTGAAACAACTCTGCGGCTCAGTTGCTTACTATCTCTTCCTGTCTTCCAGTCCCCTGACACAGTCAATGACATGCAGTTCATCGACGACGGCTCCAGCAACCAAGGTAAGTACTGGAGCTACACATTATTTTAAGTGTATTAGAACAGGCTAGAATAGAAAATTATTAGCAATAGAAGACATTGAGGAAATAATTTTCTATTCCCTTTTGATTCAGGTGACTACCTGGGATAAGCAGCTCTTATTGGTAGGATCCTGTGTGCGTGTGTTTCTGAGTCTGATTGTACGCCTGAGTATTTATGGAACATTTGATAAGAGTGAGGTTGTGGATTCACTGTATACTCTAACCTGCCAGTTCTGTAGGAAACTGTTACCTTACTGTGGGTTTAGGTATTAAGATGGGTGTGTCTAGCTGGGTGTGCTTTGCCTGCTGCTGCCCACAACATATGAAGCAGTAACTGATGTGGAAGAGAAATTTGCTGTGTCTAAACTAATGATCTCACACTAACTGTGATCCAGACTGTGCATGAATGTGTTTAAAGTGTGGAACTAGTGATTACGGGGAGCCCTAAGTGATTCCATTATTATATTGGTGTCAGTCAGTATGTTTACATGCACAAAAGACACCAGTTTACGCATGTAATGGAAATTTAATAACATACACTTGTAGTAACTTGGTTACCGTAACTCAAATACATACGATGCAAATGGTCAACTTGAAAGGTTCAGCAGTGAAAACTCTTTGGATGGAATTATTTTAAACAAGGATGCATTTGCTACATGTAATCTTTTTTCATCCACTTACTCTGCTGGCTTGTTTGCCCTACAGATGCGTACACAAAATTCCTAGTTAAGTGTAAACATGGCAAAGAAATCGGCTTACTGTAGAAGGCGGGCATCACCAAGTCACTGAAGTGCATTTTAGCACAATTTTTTAACCAATGGATTGCAAATAAGTTCTTGAAGTAACTTAAATGGCATCAACCTTTGCTGTGAGTTTAAATGAAGAACCCATTGAGGTGGCTGGTTTAAACATGCAGTCACTGGATGCTTCAGTTTTCTGCTGGGGTCCTGCTTCTTTCCAGCTGCTTATTTGAATGTGGGGCTTCTCTCACAGGTTTCAGGGATCCATCTGCTTTCTTATCAGCCAAATGCTCCACAGCTGCTGTTACAGAGTGATTGTTGGGTAAAACAAGCGAAACTGCTGCAGCTTGATAGATGTGTTACTGTGACTGAAGTTGTTCTGTCTCTCATTTGGTTGTTTAGGGCCCGCTGCAAGCCCTGAGGCCGAGGTATCCTCCGCGCTGCCTGCCACCTCAGCCCTGGAGGAGATGGCTTTGTATAGCAACAAGCGCAAATTGAGGCAGGGCCGCCGCAGCCTGGAAACCGCTGTACCCACATAACACCTCACACTGGGAGAAGAAATCCGAAGAGGGAATGCAAACACATTTTTAAATACACTGTGGAACACCGGTAACACGTGGGTGTATCCACAGGTGGTGCAGTCACCAAACACTACAGTGTCAGTAGAGCGAGATTTACTCTCCTATATTTAACCACTGCAGAGACAACAATAGTCACCACATATACACACACACTCTTATATCCTGCGTGCCAGTCTTGCCTATACAGTCTGTGGATATATTGGCAAGTTGCTCAACAGTCCCTTGAGGTCAAGAAAGAGCTAGCGTGATTAGCTAGGATTGCTACGTACAGACCCTTCTTTTCTTGTTCTACATTTGGTTCACCTAGTAGAAGCTGATCTATTTTTTAAAAGTTGGTGAACGAAGATTTTAGTTTATTTTTCACACCAATGATTTTGCTGTTTAAAAAAAACATACTGGAAGAGAAAAGAAATGGGTCATAGCTATACTAATGATATTTTTAGGCTTTCAGTGAATAGATTGTAAAATGTCAGGGGCTTCTTGAGACTTGGGCGGACAGCAGTGTATATATTAATTGAGGTAACATCCTGCTACCTTCACAGTCACAAATTATGTAGAGATTTCTTTTTTTTTTTTAAAGTTTTTTTGCACTGCCACTGATCAGCTTTTTAAAGAACATATCTTAAGTAATTTATTGTTTTTTTTATCGTGTAACTCAAATTGAAGGCCATCTATTTTACACAGTTTTAACCCATCGAGACTGATGCTTATAATTTGTAATATTAAAAAAACGAACAAAAAAAAAATCAATTGCTCCACAATTCAAAGGTTTGAAATAATGAACTGCATATCACTCTATATCATTGAATCTACTTCATATACACATATGAATTCTACAGTGTACAGCTGTTGCACATCTGGTGTCACCACATGGTAATGAGTCGTGTCTCAGCAGAACATTTATCCAGATTTATTGACTGACTTGCATTTCCTTCCCTACATTGAAGGCAGCAGCATTAAACTGGCCGTTTTACAGATAAACAGTTTAGAATATCAAGCACATGTAAGTTTGGCATCATTTACTAATTAATTAACGGTACTTACACTGCCCTGTTTAGGGTATTTGATTATTGTTTTATCAATGTGAATCATCCATTTCTATCCTTGAATTATGTGGAGGTATTCCAGAGTGACGTGAAGGTAGCAGGTGTTTTATTTTTCTGTCTATGGTTAATTTAAATCTGATGCCACTGAAAATCATTACCTTTGTGAATTGTGTGAATAATGTACAAATACTGAAAGGAAACTTTGGGTTTGAAACTGAGCCAGTCTTGACCTAAACAGAGCGAGCGTCTGGACTGCTGAGGTGTCGGGGTTTGGTCAGGCTCGGTATCGGAACACACTCTGCATGTATATTTGATTTGGTATTGGGAAAGCTGAGAGAGGCAGAACAGATTAGAAATCCCTCTCAAGACATTGATCTCATTCAGACATTCACTTCACTGCTTGACATTACTGTCAGTTTATGTATCTGATGGGTATGTTTGCAGAATCACAGCATAGTAGCATTTGTGTTAATTTAATGTAGGGTCTTCTGAAGATAGCTTTCCATGTTGCTCTCACTGACTGAAATTCAGTTTGTTTGATAACATTTGCAATGGCTGATATCTCCTTTTTTTTTAAACTTACAATAGATGGGTTTTTTTTCAGATGGGTTTCACTACATCATTAATGCTGTGTTTTTATGTTTATTCTTTTGTCTTGAGTTCTCTTTGGGGGCTTTTACTTGCAAATAGGTCGGAGGGAAAAGGTCAAGGGTTAGAGCTCATACAAGACTGTAACTAGTGAATTTGTACAACCAAAGAAGTCTATTTTGTGGTTCAGGAATAATAAATTTTACTTTTCATTTAAGAAGCTGATTCATTGTGTTGTGTTTTTGTGCTTGATTGTGTAATTTACAATGTAGAGATTATATTTAGAAAAAATAATTATATTTAAACACATTTGGCACATATGGACGCCCATAGTTCAAAAATTTCAGTTTGTAAATAAAACTCACTTAGGTAACGGGTAGAATTTGAGGAAGTCTTCCATGTCCGGACGAGTTCCTCTGCACTGGAGTAAAGACTGGCGCCCTCCTATTCCTCTGTAGAGACAGAAAAAATAAATTGTTTAAATATTGACATTACTTTGGTTTTTCTGGCAGGAGACAAGTGATTGGTGGTGACATGATCAAATTATGAGTAAAGTCCTTCACAACCACTCACTTCATGTTGTTTGATGAAAAAAGCAGTCATTACTTGGAAGTAAAACAGATGTGAAACCCACCCTTTTCAGCATTCTGTAGCTGGCGTTGTTGAAGGACCTAGAGCTGGGGTTGTCAGGGAGAAGCCACTCCTCAACATTCTCCTCCTAAGATCAGCGGGGAAGCAGATAATGCCTCCTTAACACAATTTAGTCACAACTTTTCCAACATAGGTCAAACAATGATTTCCTCTCCATTGCTTGCAGCTGAGTGGGACTAGTTAGAAAATATATAAATCATTCTATAAATGAGTCTTGCACCTGTTCCTTCTTTATGTCAGGATATTGTTTATGGAAAACTATACTGAAGCATTATTTGGCTTCTACATGTTGTAAATATGAGGTAGACTCACTTCTCTGAGGGTCTTCTCCATTGCTATATCCAGTTCCTCCTCAGGTGCCAGGAAAGACTTCTTATACCAGTTCTCAAATTCTGGGACACATCAGCAGCAGATTATTTCTGAGATTTTTGGGTAGCAATTGTTTCAGCTATAAGCTGTGTCAGGGACGAAGTACAAACAAGATATTTGAAGAGCTAACCAGAGAGCAGGCGCACCCGGCACTGATCCACAAGATGTTGACAGTAGTTGACCTCTGCCTTGATGTCACGCAGAACCTCATATCTCTGTCGGTACAGGGCTTTCAGCTCTCTGAGCTGCATCAATAAAGTGGCATCTGGCTCCTGCAACAGTGGCTCCCCCTCCATGACCAAATACTGACCTTCAAACATAAAAAAAATGTATTAACATCTAACAGACCTTTTTGCAGGACCATCAACATAAACTTGCGTTCTGCAGATCAGTTCTGATGCACAGTATGTAATTTCTGCCACTTAGGGGGTTTCAATCGAAACAAAAGATGTAAGTTGTATAGGATCATGGGAGTTGCTATCTGATATGACTCGGGCAGCAATTTTCACAGACGAGGTAATGCTTTAAAGTTTTATTCACGTTATGTTTAGTTGTGAACGCCAACTTCCTTCCTCACTCCAGTGTTTGCCACTAGTGCATACAATGTCCAGCTGGGTGGGGTGGGGCAGGAGGGGCTGCAAGCCGAGCTGCTGCTAATGTTAGCTCAACTTGTTTATATGTTAGGATTCATTCAGTATTTATCGTTCGCAAGCTTTTTACCAAGAGCCGATTTATCCGCAGAGGTTTCCTCCTCTCCAAAACTAACGGACCTGGTAATTAAAACCTGTAAAAACGACAAATAAAGCAGTCGATCCGACGGATTGAGTCATTCACCTACATCCTCCTTACTATACGGCTGTCAGATTGAGCAGTGACAAGAAGTGACAAGTGAATCACCATTAATAAACTTATCCTTAATGACACAACCATTAGAAGTACCTTGGCCTCCTCTCAGTTCCTTGTGCTGCTGTATGGAGGCTGTGGTGCAGTCGATCTCCCTCTTGATGGCGTTGACCTCCTCAGTGAGCTGTCGAAGAAGACTGTGGCGTTCTAGCAGCACAGCCTTGTTCTCCTTAAAGATGCAGTTGATCTTGCTGCCTTGTCCTACCTTAAAATCCTCAAAGGCCTCTTCTTTGGGTGGACGAGAACTGGGCAGAGATGTCAAACTTTTCAGTGACAAGGGTATAAAGCCACACTGCACATTACATCTGTAGGACTACCAAAGGTATGAGAGATATGTGCTAGCATACTCGGGATGGAAGGGTTCATTGCCAGGCGGTTGGAATTCCTGTGTGTCCTGACTCTCAGTTTCTGGTTCTTGTGACTCTTGTTCCCGCTCAAGCGTCTGGACAGAATTCAGATTTGATTTGGAGGCACTCTCCAAATGCTTACTTGACACTGGACTCCCCTCTCCCCGTCTCTTATTTTGGCTGGATAATCACATTGAGTGTACCATTAAGGAAAACCAAACTAGTGCATTTAACTTTAACAGTCCATTATTCTCCAGAGAGGTCTCAAAGTCATTTTCAAAGTCTGAGGCTATTCTGAGTTATAAAGAGAGTCTTTGTTTAATATTAATCTATTTTTGGTGTCACAGCCTCTGCTGCTGCTCTAAATATTGACCATGATGATAAGCAGAACAAATCAACGGGCTCAACACAATAACTAACTTCCTGCTTTTTTAAAACACAAACTAGCACCTGTCTCTTTCACCTCACACTAAATCTTAGCTTCATGTCTCCCCCCACATTATATCCCAGAGAGTGGTCGAGAATAATTTCCAAGAGTTTTGATTTACACAAATGTACATTTTTCTGTAAAAAAAACCCCATTTAAAGACACAGAACATTAACACAATTTACCGGCTTCAGTCTAAAATGTTCACTCACATCTGTTTTTCCCCAGATTTCTTAGTTTTGGCTTTGGTTGACCTTGGGCGATGAGTATTTTTCGGTAACTGAGCAGCAGGCATCTCAGAGCTGACAGCCTCCACGTCCTCAGTGCTGCCTCTGTTATCCCACTCCTAGAGAGTAAAAAGTTTACTCAGCAACATCAAACCAGCTCAATCACAACGGATTGTTCAATAAACAAACTGTCACAACAGACAAATAACTGCTAGTTTCCATGTAATGCCCTTAACAGTGAATCAGATGTTGACTACTGGCCTTGATAGCAGCTGTGTTAGCACTTTGATCTTTCTTCACCAAGTTGTAGGTCAGGCAAAGCTGAGCCTTCACCTTCTGCTCCTGTTCCCTGCTCACACACACATACAGAAACACACCGAATCATTTATCATTAACAAATAAAGCCTTGTTTCAAATTTAGTCTAAATCAACACTCTGCATTTTGAAGTGGCAGATTTGTAATGGTAGATAATACTCACTGCACAGCAAGCTTGAACTGGGCGAACACTGCTTGGACCTGCCTGATACTTAGGATCTGTAATTAGATGTCATGCAGAGAGACATGTTAAGGCTTCTAATTCTAAGCCAAACTTTGGTATAGCAGAAGGAATACGAGTAGCTGTGTTCTTTGCTATGTTCTCACACTGATTTCCTCTAGGCTTCCCTCCAGGTACCTCTGAACCTGGCTGCTGATCTCAGCCAGTTGTGCTTCAGACAATGGCTTGTATGTGATGCTGGGCCGTTTCAACTGGTGAACAGTGAATGAAAGGCATTTACATTCTGAGCACT
The DNA here is from genome assembly GCA_037974645.1 of Hollardia meadi. Taxonomy (NCBI): domain Eukaryota; kingdom Metazoa; phylum Chordata; class Actinopteri; order Tetraodontiformes; family Triacanthodidae; genus Hollardia; species Hollardia meadi. The sequence continues at coordinate 7,645,394 of JBBPCS010000002.1, forward strand.
GAAAGTCACACACACAGGTGGAACAGTATTTTCCTTTTTTTTTAAAAAATAACTGTCACAAAAAGTTTAGAATTTGCATACATTTACTCCTGAGTAATGGCAGATGAGCAATATCTCGAACCCATTAAAGTATGAATTTTGTGCTGAAGTTTTAACAGTAAGCCATGGGCATTATTCATTAAGCTTCCTGGTACAAGGAGTTGCTCCTAGTGATGAAATTATAAGAAAACTCTTAGAGTTAGGACATTTTCTAAGAGTTTCCCCTTAAAGTTAAGACTAGTTCCTGGCAAAGATAAAAGTTATTCACAAAACAGGCAAGTAGGAGAAATATTCGCTGAATGACTTAATGAAAAACTACAGATTAAATCGTGCAGGGATAATGTTTGTTCATCTCTTTAGGGATGTGCTCACATCTCCCAAGACGCAATAACACTATAAAGTCAGAAATGAAAGTCAAGACATCACTAAGATATTTGGCTACTGGGAAAATGCAACAGTGCAGCAAGGATGACCTACATTAAATTCTCAGAATGTTTATTAATTCAGCCCTTGGACAATAAACTAACACACTATAATTAAATCTGTACTGTCTCACCATTCTCCTGCTAGTTCTACTCACCAATGTATTGCAGATGGAAAGTTCCTCTTTGAGCATCTTTACATCCTTCTGAAGTTTCTTGATCTGAGCCTAATGACAACAGTACATTTCATGAGATCACTCTGTTGTTTGATGACTGACAGAGTACAACACAATGCAGACTGTAAACAAAAATAATACATATTGTTACCCATGTATGACCTCCCACAGTAGTTTTTGCAGAATGTGTAATATCATTTGAACTCACTGCTGGATCCATGTGTTCATTAACAGCAGGGTCAGTCCGGACACACTTCATTCTGCTGGCGAAACGCAGAGTAGAGAGCTGCAAAGAATATTAATTATCATCCAGAGCCGATATGACACCATGTGCAGTAAGAAAAAGACAGTTGCTTTCTGTTTGATATCATATATTCCACTCCTTACTGTTTCTTCTATCTGTGCAGCCTCACCGTAGATGTTGGCCACAAGCACTGTGTTGCAGTTCCCTCCTACAGAAATGGACAAATGCATTATGTTTGACAAGTATTTCAACACAGCTAGGCTTAGCATACCAAATACTGGCTAGCAGCATTGCTAAAAAAACAAAGATCTGGCAGTCTCACCCAGAGAGTCTTTGAGGGCATGTGTGAGTTTACTCTGTCTGAAGGGAACATGGTCTCTGCGACGGTCTGCCAGGGCCAGGATGGCCTGCTCCAGAAACGACAAGGACCGGTTGATGTAGACGGCTTCCTTTAACATCTGACCCTCTGACTGGAAGAAGGGAAAGGTGACATTAATTGCGAAAAGGTTAAGTGACATATTTTTTTCACTTTGACTAGAAAGTCAAAAATTCCAAAGGAGGTTGTAATATAAGCAGCCATACTTGCAGAAACAATTTCAGAGTATAGTGCCAACATCCCACCTGGACTTTGCCTTACCCAAACTGTCTGTCATACATCTTCAAACTCACCCCAGTCTTTCCCAGCCTCTCTGACCCCGCCAAATCCACCAGATTCAGCTTGGAGGTGACATACATGGCATCCGACAGAGTCCGTGAGCGAGACTGTGAATGAGACAGACATTTTGTCATACTTAAAATCGTATGAAGGGTAAGGCGTGTTCGAGCACCAAGACCAAAAAAACTAATATAGTAAAGCATAAAGATGACTGGATTCATACCTCTATATGCAAAGTGAAAATACAGTGGGACCTGGAGGAGTTCCTGTTCAAGGCATGAGATCCGATAATGCGATTCATCTCACCCTGAGTAAAGAACAGTTTTATCAAGGTTCAAATTCAATTTATTCACCCATAAAATTGTCGAAATTAATATAGAAAATGCTTGTTGACAGGGCTGTCAGGGTATCAGATTTTCACTGCACTCTTATCATGGCCAAAAGATTTCACAATCACAATATCTCTAAACTATCATTCAAATTCATCTTTGACTTTGCTTAATGTGTTTTGTCTCTTTTTTGGCAAATAAATTACATTCAGACTATGAGTGTAGGGAGTTGGAGAGAGTCTATAACCATAATTGTACAAAAGTGTACAAAAAGAACAATTACACTTAATGAATGGTGAAAAGGCAACCAGATGAACTGATAAACAAAACATCACAAGGGCTTACATGTGCACTGTATTATTTACACAATATTATCATGTGTATTATTAGCATGATATCAATATTTTATTTGTCTGTCAAGTGACAACCATATACGCTGCTCATTATGATGACTTCAATTAAAATTTTTAATCGCTATTTAGAAATATTACACACACCTCAAACAGCAGGTTGAGAGCCTCCTCCTCGCTGTGGACAGGGTGAAGAGACAGACCTCTAATGAAGACCCCTCTGCCCGGCTCCTCCATCACCACCATGCTGTGAGGAGACGGGTGTGGTGAGCCTCGCAGCGGTGACAGCAGGTCCACCAGAGTCTCATTGTAGATCTCCAGGTAGGACAGGTGCACAGTGAAGGCATGCTCAGTCCTTTTCTCCACCTCCTGAAACACCTGGATACCGTGGTAGAGATCTTTAAAAAAAAAACCTAAGTGGGGCAGTCAGGGTGTTTGAGAGGTACAAATATTTACCTCCTGAAGGGCCCGGGGAATGATGCCTCTCTGTTTGTAGGATTCTGTGGATCCTGTCATGGTGTAGGTCTTTCCTGCACCTGTCTGTCCAAAACACATCACAGTACCTGAAAAATACACCACAAAAGACAAAAAATACTATAGAAAATACACTAATTTGTTGGAGGATAAATCATAAAAAAGTGGACACTTCTATTAGTATAATCAAGGTAGTTAGGGCCCACTTACTGGCTGTGATGGTCACAACACAACAGAAAAACAACATCTTTCAAGTCGGGTATGCTCATCTGGTATTAATACTTGACTACAGTTTTATGTAGATAAACAGATCTACCATTATAGCCATCAAGTGCTCCCAGTACCACGCGTTGGCACACTCGCGCATAAAACTCCTCCTGGGACACATCCTGCAAGACGCATTCCAGCCGGAATGTCCAGGAGTTCAGCTGACTTTTCCTGGAATCATGAGGCTTTCTGGAGTCTTTCCTGTGAGAGATGTTCACTGTCTGACGGACACAGACATAATGTTTAGAGTGTGTTTTCAAGCACAAAAACTAACGCATTCATTGAAATACCACAAAGTGTCTGCTGTTGTGCTACGTTAGGTTCCAAGACTAGATGTTGTATGAATATCTGAAATGTGATGCAATTTGGATTAGATTAGCAATGACACCTTAATTAGTGTTATTGCCAACACGTGTGTTGAACCTCCTATTTCATGCCAAAATGGCTGCTGGTCCAGCAATCATCTAGCTAATGGAGTGCCGCATTAATGTAATTAATTTCACCTGTGGCTTTTCTGTTACGTGTTAAAATGTCCGTAGTCAAAGAATCTTAAAGTTTCCAATTAGATTTAATTAGTTTTCACCAGTTGGTTTCAAACTATAGATGCCTAAACTGGTTTGACTTGCAAATTACCACAATCGTTCGTGCTTGCCACGTAACGTTACCTTAAAGTTTAATTTTTAACTTCAAGCAAAAGAAACTGTGACTACGTTTCTAAGATCCGACGTTTGGAAGTTCCCCGGATTTTTATTTCCGACTAGTTTCCGATGGCTTGGCATTTACTGGATCTTAATAATAGCTGGCGCTAACGAAGTTTTACTTACCTGTCCGTCTGGAAGACATTCAATTAGATCTCGGGCGAAGTTAGCCGTTGGTCTGATTCGGGCAAACACTCCGACGTCGCTGCCGTGAGCCTTCATACCACCTGTTGTTAACACCACGACAACAGAATAAAACTCAAGTCAAACGCCTCACAACTTGTATCAGACTGTACAAATCTATTAAATAAATCCGCCTGAACTACATAAACGTCGGGTTTTCAGATGAGAACGGATAATTTCAGCTCACTTTATCAGCTCCAGTCCATCTCCTCTGCTGTTCACCGTCTGTAGTTTCCTTTCAGCGTCATGGCAACGACGGCGATCGCGCACGCATAGTGGAAAAGTGGCAAAGCTCGCACTACGCCACCCGTTTAATCTTTTCAAAACCTGGATTAATCAAATTATAGTCATTTATTACACGCCAAGTGAAATATAGCCTACAATTAACAGTTCGTTATTAACATAAAGTAAAATTATTCTTAAACACAATTATAATTATATTTCATTATTGTGTCTTTTTTAGTAAATTACTGAAAACCGGAAGTTAGCAAAATCATCTTCTAAAAAGGCGTTAGTGCAGTGGCCCACTTCTCCTCAGGGATGGGTTAAATGCAGAGAAAAGCTTCACTATGTTAAGTATGATTTTATATGACAAATAAAGATTCTTCTTATTTACCCAAATTGTCCCAGCAGGGATCAAGGCTCCAGTGCTTTCACTTCCAGTGGCCGATTGTGAGCATAACACTACTTCAAAATAGGACGTGGTAAACAACAGTAGTGAGGACTTTGTCTGGGTAAGCAATTTCCCATTTGCCAACAAAACCAAGTTGGACTTTGATAGTAAACTAGAAGTTTTGCAGTACAGAAATGTAACAGACTCCACCTACTGACATGGAAGCTATAAAACAGGAATATGTGATCAGAGACTAATTTATGTTCAAGATGAGACGGCTTACACTGCTGTGTTTGGTAGGATTCATTCTCGCAGCCTCGGTAAGACAGTGTGGTAAAATAGGTGGATTTTCCCAGATTTCCTGAAAAAGAAACAACTTTAATAGATTTAATTAATTAACACTGGTATTGCTCTACAGGTATTATGTTGCCATTTTGTAATGTATTGCTGTAACCCGCTAAATAAGGTACAACACTGCGACTTAACTTGTGTTACCAAGAGCTGAAAGGCAGTCTGCATTTATATTTCAGATTATTTAGTATGCTGATGTGTATTTACCATTGTAGACTATTGCTTAACTCACAGGTAAATATTAAACATAGGTTGTACAACCAGACTTCAGGTTTGAATTTAACTTAAATAAAAAACTTATATGGACATTTTTTTAAAATTTGTTTTCCCTGAGAATCAGTGATAAAATGGGGAATTCATACTGCTGCTGTCTCCACGAAGCTGGTTTAGTGATTGATTATTTTGCTGCTTTGTTTGTAATGGTATGTCAATGACCTTGCCCAGAGTAAACAAAAAGGCAAATGGATATTATGGATTAACACCCAATGCTGTTTTTTTTTAATTCAAATGCTATACATTTAAATTTCAGTGGCCTAAAGGAGGCACAGTGCCGCTACAACTGAAGCCGACAAATCAACAGCCACCAATGGTAGGTGGAAAAAGTGGTGGACAAGAGAAAGCGATTATTCATTTTCAGACCCAGTAAGGCAATTAATATAGCATAAAAATAGGATAATTCTGATGCAGTTAGCTCCAAAATATGGTATAATTGGTGAGAAATTATCACCACTTGACACCACGTTTAGACTTTTATAGTATTGGCACAATTTTTTCACCATTTTTATGTAATCAGGTTTGTGCCAATTTAATCAAACAAAACTTCTGAAACATTGAACAAAAATAGGTTTGCGAGAGGTTTGTGTCAGAACTGCAAAGAAAAACTCTGGCAGCGTAACCGCAAAGCTGACAGAGAGGGCAAAAATCTAATCAGTGAGAAAGAAGCAGAGGGAACTGTAAACAAAAGGACATATTATCAAAAAAGTAAAAGACCGATAGTTTACACGATTACACAGATAATTTGTTTGCAAGTTATAAGTTTTACTTTTGAGATGACTTTTTTTTTGCTTCAGTGAGTTTTATTCTCTCAAATTCTTATTTTTGTTTGATATTTCAGAAGTTTTGTTTGATTATATTGGCATAAACCTGATTCCATAGTTTTTCCCTCGCCATGTACCTTAGAAGTAGGTGAAGTTGCGCCAGAAACCCCTACTCTGCTTCAACTGTGTGTAGATTAACTGACTGTTGAAACTGCATTGTATTTTTCTGTCAGTTAAAATGAGAAGACATAATTAAATCGTTGGCTTTAAACCTTGCTTTTCTGGGTTAGAGCCTCATCTTCCCTTTTATCTCCCATTTTCTTATTAACACTTTATAACTTGTTTTGTTTAATGCTAGCTGCATAATTTAAGTTTTCTAGCTTTAAGTGTTTGCTGTGAAGGATTACAATCAACTATCAAGCAAGCATCTCCTAATTAATTTTCATTCAACAAAGAAATGAATGGCTTCTTGCAACTGGGGGAAAAAATTACACAAAAATATGATAGCTTAGCCAGCTAAGAGTTTAGCTTAAATTTAAGCTAGTGTGAGCTCATCACATAGTGTAAATTAAAACGTTTTTTTCTCCTACCCGTTATCCAGCAGCTGGTTGCATATACAAGTTATGTTAATGACCCAAGATGTGTCAAAAGTCTGGGGTGAAAACATTGGTGAAATTTAACATTTCCAAAGACGGTGCTGCTGCGCTAAACCAGTTAGCCATAGCAGACCATTGCAGTGACTGAATCTGTGGAAATACTGGTTTCAAACGTTGGTTTCGCCCCGTGAAAAGGTGTTATCATTCCGAACAGACAGTACAGATCTGTCAGGACACGAAAATAGCTTCAATGATTCAACCCGCTTGTGGGTAATGTTAACAAAGAAAAGTGCATACCGAACATTAACGTAGAAATGTGGTGCTTGCTAGCTAGCGGTAATTTAGCACTGTACTTGTCCAGGAGCTAAAACGAACAAACACGCTACAATATACGGCTACATATCCCAAACTGGCAAACAAGTACCCAGCTAGCTAAGTGTCATTATCAGAATCAACGGCCTGCTATTCAAATCCCTGGACTTATTCTGCTTTCATCACCTTCCTCGGTGTTATTGTAGTTATGTGTTCACTTTCTCTTTTTCTCATTATATTGTGTAACCAAATTTCCAACAACTTCAGTTTTTATTAGCGCGCCATTTGAAATTATTCAGTTTCACAACCGGAACAGGCTCCGTGCTCATTACGCTGTGCAGCAGCATTGCAATGCCACCTGGTGGCCGACGACAGTAATAGCAGGACTGCACAAAACAACATGTAGGAGGCGTTGAGTTGCGGCATCAACAGCAAATGTCTTTCTTGAAAGGGAGATTTTGATCTACTGTGATTTTCCCGGGTGAAGAAAGGAGATTAAAACAGGATGCGCATATATTTTGGACTAACTCATCGCAGATTTATTAACATACTTAGATCATAGTATTATTGTAAATTCATCAATTTTTTTTCCCCTTTTCCTTCAGATTCCAGGTATCTGGACCCCTTTTGAAGGCGAGAATGGTTTTCAGCCTAGTCAAACTGATGGAAAGGTTATCCAGGTAAAAACTATCCAGCACACACCACAATTAGTGTTTAGGATATGATGTTGCAAGTAAAATGGCATTTAATCTGAAAAACAACCTTGAAAACTGCATGTCTGTGGCAATTAATTAAATATTTTATTATGTATACATAAATTGTTTGTTCTTTCAGGGGAAGCAAAAATAAAAGAAGACACAGCAGAGGAAATGAACAGTTGGCAACATGTTATAAATCCTGACAGAGACAGAAATGAACATTTAAATACTCTGCTGATATTACTGCCTCCATCGAATAAACATGTCAAGCCTGTTGTGTGAGAGAAAAGGTTCTTTTATTTAATATGCTTGGTATAAGTTCAAATAAAATATGTCTACTTTTTCCACAAAAAGAGGAGGAACTTGGAATTTGTTAAAATCCAACACCTACTCTAACAAAATGAAACACCACAGGGATTCAGTAAGTAATTATGGGAGGGAGAGCAGGTCAACACAAGTGGCAAGTATGCGAATGGACTGTAGAAATCTCCATTTTTAACATTTAAAAATTCAGACAAGACTTCATACACAAGAATCGCTTTATTTTTTGTGTTAGGCTCTTCTCATCACAAATATTATCTACGTTACGTGTCCAGGCAGGGATCAATGATCCCCCACATCTTTTATGGAAAGGACAGAAACATAGAACATAAATCCAGTTCTTCTTCACCTTACTAAACATAACTATGCTTGAAATAAAAACCCATGTGATTTTACCTGGGCACACCACTGTGTTTTTTTTTTCTTTTAAATGGATAGTACTCTGTTGGTTTGGCGGGTTTGTTTTTACAGACAAGTTGTCCTCATAATTCTCTGGAAATTAAGTTTTGCACAAGCAACCTGTTCCACACAAATGCAATTCAGGTCTGACACAGAACATTTATTTATGAGAAAAAAGCCTGGTTAAAAAGAATAGTCTTAAAACTAGGGTTGAGATGTACCACTTTACAACAATTTATAAGAAAGGTGTGAACTCAATATGTCCCAACAACCTCAACAAAAATGCTTTTTAAGTGGTTTCCCATCCTTTTTTCTTGATATTGTAACATCTGTGACCATCTGGTGTCAAACCACAGTAAAGCATATGTTACCAAAAAGAATGGTTTCAGATTAGAAACGAAGTTAGACCTTTCTTTTGCCGAGAGCAAAATAAAGCAAGGGCAGCAAAATCAAACAGTGGATACGAAAGACAGTTAGTAGTTGAAATCATCAGGCAAACTAAAACAGCACTACATTCTTGAACAAAAGGATAATTTTCCATTTGTATACAGGTTGTTGTTTTTTGTTTTGTTTTTTGTCAGAATGGTGAGATCCAGAGGCAGCAGCCTGTGAGACAACAAGCAAAGTTCTCTTCAGATGACACAGCAGTTTCTATCAGTAAGGCCACTTTATAATAAAATTCTAAGTGAGGACCAAAACCGATCGCTTCTTGTCCATAGATCTTTGCAGTGTGTCATCAACATGAAAGAAAAAGAACAAAGCATCAAGTTTCTAAGTTAAAGAGCCTGATGGCGAGCTTGTAGGTGAGGAGGGTTGTTGTTGGCCCCGTTCACCACCACTGCGGAGAAAAAAAAAAAAAAAAAAAAGAAACGCTCAGTCCACATCGTCACCACCAGCTATACTGCTGAGGTAGTATCCCCACTCCCGAAGCCTCCAACCGCAACTCAAAAAACCACCCCAAAATACCATGTGCGATTGGGTTATAACGATCTTGCAAAAAAATAGATATTTTCACAGAAGTTTGTAAAATCATCTTGCCTAAAGTTATCTTCGATCCTCTGTGGCTTTATCAAAGCAAGTTGAAGTCCAGAGAAAAGATGCGCCACACAACTGCTGTTCTGAGTACAATCCACAAAGGACGACTACGTCGTCTTTTGTTGCTGCTGCAGTGTTGTACATTTGGGTGTATTTTGCTAATTCCTTTTCAATTATTCCCTCTTTCAACAGCCCCTTTAGATGCAGTCCTTCAGTTCTGCCGACCAAATGTTTGTCAGGTGTGTTAGTGATCTAGTCAAAGGGAGTGTCACTTTCTGTGCTGCAGTGGTGTTGCTGTGTATGTATGTATAGGAGACTGTGTGTGTGTGTGTGTGCGTGTGTGTGTGTGTGTGTGTGTGTGTGTGTGTGTGTGTGTGTGGGTGGGTGAGTAACCGGTGTGGCCATGGTGGCAGCGTGAGCTCTGTCAGGACTGCAATCAACACAGCTGAGATCAGCTTTCTTCAAGGGGCTGGGCCGGACCGTGCTGAAGGGGCCAGGGGACGGAGGGGAGCAGCTTTACTTATCTCCCAGGATGGCATACTGGTTGTCAAGCTGCAACTGCTGCATAGAAGCACCACTACTCTCCTCTCTACCACGGTTCCTGTGTTTCACAACCTCAAAGGTCTTCTCTATTTCTCTATCCCTGAAACACAAAACATGCATCGCTTCAGTCAAACTGCAGCAAGCCGCCAACCTCACAATAGTAACATGTTGAACTATTTTCGTTAAACTCTACTTACTTGCGGGTCTCCACATGCTTGGCGGTGGCCAGTAGAGAGGGAAACTGCGCGTCACTGAAGATCTCAGGAGGTGCCTGGTTGGGCACTCGTTTGGTTGTGGTCAGCCGAGCCCCTGGGGGGCGATATACCCCAGCAGACTTTGACTCAGGCACCTCTACATCCTCTGAAATGATAGAAATGACACCGAAAAATGATTTTGAATTCATTTATTTTAACAAAACGCATTACATAGGCTATACCTTAATATTTGGAGGTTTACAAGGCTGTGTAAACAATTGTTTTTTGATAAAAACTAATTTCAACTAGAATTAACACCTTGCGGTTGTATGCCTCCACCCAGAAGTCAGTCAGTTTACATCCATGTCTGTTCACCACCAGACACAGTAAAGAAATCTAGTAAAATGTTAAGTGTTTCCAATGAGAAACAAGAGGTCTTCATAGAAACTATTTTTACAGAGGAGTACAGAGGACTGATTGAGAGCTTCATCACATGGTGCAGCAACAATCACCTGAAACTCAATATCAGCCAAACCAATGAGCCTGTGGTGGCCTACTTTGCTTTAAATATGCATGTTGCTACAAAGATGCTACAAATTCCAAAAAGCGGATGTTTCACAACCGGCAGCACAGAACATCTATACGGTCAGGAGTCGCACAGTTTCAAGGTGGGAACCCAAGACTACTGTCACCAAGTCAGTATCCGACCATGAAATATGGTCACAATCTTCCCTTCTGTTCCTTATGGTGTTGAATAATGGCCACAAAAGTGTTTCTGCAGAACATTATGATGTCACAGTGAAGAAAACCTCTGATCTTTTGGACGTTATAAATTCATAATTTTAACACATTTGTGTGCAATTTCACAATTAGCTTATGATTTCTTGAGGCAACCCCCAAAAATGTGTTATGTGAAGTCACAGTGACCCTGACCTTTGACCACCAAATTCTAATCAGTCCATCCTGGAGTCAAAGTGGCCATTTGTGCCAAATGTGACGAAATATCCTCAAGTTGTTCCCGAGATATCACATTGACAAGAATGGGATGGAGGGACGACTGGAAAAATAATTCCTCGGGCCACGGCTGTCTCGATCAGTAGCATAATAATAACGTGTGTGGCTTGGAACACAATTAGCTCAGTCACAGGCCGACATGACCCTACAGTATCCCACAATCAGCAGGTGCTGAGGTTGGTTTACCCACCTACAGGTGCAGCAGGAGCCGGTGCAGCACCAGACTTGTTCCAGGGACCAGACACTTTGTCTCCGCTGACCAGAATGATCTCTCCATCCTCACCAACCTCCTCCTTCTCGTACTCCTCTTCCTCTTTCTCGTCACTGCACAGTCAGACAACAATGTGGTCTCTAGGATGTTTCTATAAATTGTTACATAAACTAAGGATGGTGAAAATGAAAACATGCATTTTATACCTAAAAATTTATATAGAATTTTCTAATGGCAGTTTTTCAGCAGTGTTTTTTCAGTATTGTGAGCGTATTACACCACAATTCCTGTATAATAGCTTAATAAAGTGGACTTGATGGCCATTTCATCCTTGCTGAAATGCTGAAAAAACATCTGATCTGGAGTCAGATTTACTTTATCATTACACTATGAATTTGCCCCACAACCAATGCAGCTACATAAAATCAATGTGTCTAAGTGCAGAAAAGCTTTAGGACAGCAACTCTGGTAGTAGTATAGTTCAGCTATGATTGATATGTTATTTTTTAATTGTTGGAAGATGAGGGACCATTCATAGGGTCCTTACTGGCCCCCAATTGTTGTTGTCATATCCACAAAGAGTCATGACAACAACATACATATTTTACTGTCACCTTATCTGCAAAGCTTGTAGCCGAAGCCCACTGTAGTCCACTTCTTTCTGCTCAAACTCTTTCCATTCCTCATCCTCCTGGGAAGAAGGACACATTAGCTCAAAACACATTGTAGTAAAATGACATTGGTTTCTTAACAACTGAATTTAGAGAAGCTCTTGAAAACATCTGCACTCAAACAAGGTATTCCCAAGAAATGGGTAAACAGAGCTTAACAGTTTGGGTCAAGGTTACCCACCAGTATGAAAAGTTGTTTAACTAAATATTCTACTAAATGATTTAGCTTTGTCACACAATTATACGTTCATGTCATTTGCAGCTAAAGGGCAGGCAACCCCGTAAAAAGTCGTGACAAATGGCGGCTCGGCCTAGTTGGACAGCCACGATTCAAAGAGAAGGAATGACAGCTTCCCGATGCGAACACAAGGCCACTGTCAGTACGTTAACAAATAAATGGGCCTCAGACGTTTACATCGAAGTAATATTTTGGCACGAAATGTCAGCTGAAGTTGTAAAAAATAAATAAATGGCTCAAAGCACGTGTCATGTCAAATTTTGTGACCCATCAGAATGCATGCCAGGAGAAGCCATATGCTATTTTAGCTAGCAACCGGTGTTTTCTCCCTTCATGTCAAAATATAGTTAGCTTACAACCATGGGTTCCCCTTACAAATTGGCGAAACACTATCGAGCTGTCAGGAACGAGAGCTAACTTTAAGGAGAAAACATATTGTGACAGGGGGTACACAATTTGACACGACACCGGTATCTGAGCAAGGCGCTGAGGAAAAAAAAAAAAAAAAAGTTACCGAGCAGCGTCCGTTACCTTTTCAATCTGTGCGTCTTGATTCTCGTTTTTCGACGATTTTTCTTTTTCCCTCTTGTTCTTCTTTATCACAGCTGACGTGGGCCCGGCGGCAGACTCCTTGCCCTTTCCTTTCTCTTTCTTCTTCTTTTTATCCCGCTTGGCAAAGAAATCGTCCAGACTCTTCTCTGGAGGTACATCCGCCATTTTCAAAGAGCAACGTTAACAAGTTCAGCTAGCTTAACCGAGCAATGACAAATGTGGAAATCTGCTCTCAGAGAACGAGAACAGCAGTTGAAGCGGTCAGAAAAGACAGAATTGCTCCTTAATCTGACAGTTTTTACTACTGTTGCAGGCTGATAAAAATGTCCACCCTAGATCCCCGGCTGAGTCGTTAGCTACCCTGTCAACCATGCCATGCACAGGCTATTTGACAAATCTCTACCGTAACCCGGAAAAACTTCGACCCTAAACCGGAAATATTATGAACCTTACGTCATCATACTTTATTGTTTCTTGTATTTTCATTTTGGCAGTCCCGTAAGTTTAAATAAAAAACACTCATATTTACTTAAGATTTTTAAAAAGGAACATTTATGGGTTGTTGTTTTTTTTTTTTTACATTTTTTGCTCACATATAGTACTATTCTTCTTTCTATATAACACAACGTGCCATAAGTTCAAGCAGAAATTCAATAGGCTAAAATTAAAACCTATATATACATATATAATATTAAAATAAGAATATTAAAATAAGAATGATAGTTGAAACTCAACATTATAAGAAAAAATACTGACAAAATTAGTCATACCAGTCATAGATCATAAAATTTTGATAATACTGTAACACTAAAACATCAACTTGCAAATAATAAATCATATATTTACAGTTTTACAAAATCGTGCAGCCTTTATATACTGTATATTGACTTAGGACATCTCAAAGTTTCAACTTTAAGTCATGATTTAGTATCTTAGAATTTTGACTTCCCAACTCATAATTTTAACTAAAAATAAGTATATGCATTTTTGTTATTGATGATTAAGCAATGTTTTTTTTCTCCATTTATTGGGTTTCCATATTATCATGTGTATCTGAACACCAAGATGTCATAACCTACCACTATATTTGTATATTTAAAAAAAAAAATCTGTCTTAGATATTTAAATTTGTGTGAGGTTGAATGGAAATTCTGGTGGCTGCAGACAAAATCGTAGACGTCCACCAAAAGCCTCAACAATCGTCTTACTTTTAGTTAAAAATCGTGATATACTTAGACAAGACTTTTGACTTCATGGCTTAATGTGCAGTATAACTAGTTGATTCTCAGCATGACCATTGAGTTACAGAACTAATCTGAGTGGAGTGGATGAGTTGATGCAATTGTTTACAATAGACGGTACATCTGAAACTCTAGAGCTGGAGATCATTTGACCAGATGCGGCACTGATCCACAAAGGGAAAATTCCAGCACAGCGCATCAATTGATGTGCTGTGTTCGGCGAGATTGTTTTACACTGCTTTGTTGCAGTAAAACAATATGAGAAAATTTAGTTTTAAAGAGGATAAGTGAGTCAAACAAATCAGTGTTTTTTTTCTTTGTTTTATTGCTCAGCAGTAAAAATTACAGTGTATACTACAGTACAAAAAATACATATACACGTTGAACACTGCTCCACCGTGCCAATGAACATTTAATCCACTTTTGAGCGTGCAAAACAAGAAGCCCAGCTGTGAGCATCCAATGCAGGAAATATATCAATATGTTTAACCGTGTCATCACCTATTGAATCAGTGATTTCAGAACATCTCACAATGCAGAAAATCTTTAGCGACAATAGTGGCAGGCAGCATTGATTATTGAAGAAAAACTGCAGCAATGCAAAGTAAAACAGATGACAGAAGGACCACAGGTTCAATAATTAAAATTTTCAAACGCACTTTAAAAAAAAAATTAAACTGCCTCTGTATGTGCGCACAGTAAAAATTCAGCATATATTATGTATCTCAGTGTTTTTATTGGTCACCGTTTTTGACTAACATGTTAAACTGTCCAGCAACTAATTGCCAATCATTCAACATTTCAACAAGAACAGTTTGCATTGATGGACAAACACTGTATTGATGGAGGGGGAGACATTTACAGTAGCAAGGTTGGTCTAATTGTTTCCTACAGCGCTGAGAAACTCTCCCTCAAATTGGGATGAAACCAGTAGCCACTCCACGATACAGACAAGAGACAGACAGACACATATGGAGGCACAGACACACACACAAACAGAAACAGACAAAACTGAGCTCAAAGTGATACAAAGTCTCGTTTGACTTCTTGATATTTGGTTAAGGGGGTAGCACATTTGAACTCATCCGTCCATACTTCACTCACGCAGAATGCTTACATGAACAAATACGGCATTCACACACAGGCATACTGATATATATATATATATATAAAGGGCCAACATAAGGAATTAAGACATCTATGTGGTCCCTCTTCGAGAAGCTGGTGACACATGAGGGGGGAGAGCCGTTTCAAGTTAGTCAAAACTTTAAGGACCCCAAATCGTCCAATTATTCTGCTCAACTCAAACCTGAGCTCATATTTATCAAACTGCTAAAAGTCAAATTTTGGACTTTATGTAAAAATACTTCATTTTTACCTGAAAACTTAAAGCTATTTAATTACTTGACTTAACAATGCAAACGACAAAGGAAAAAAACAAGCGATGATTTTTGTCTGGCAACACTTTCCAATACAGCCAACCTTGTCTATCAATGGAATTTCTTTCTTGCTCTAGTTTACAGTTAACTTTCCAGATACGTTTTTTGTTTCCATTTCATCCAATTTACTATTACTCAGTCCCTATTTTTTTTTTTTTAAGTTTTAAAACTGTTTAAAAACCAATTTTTTTTTTTTTCATCTTCAGCTTTTAAGTTTAAATATCGATTGTATGCTCTGATTTACACATCCAGCAGATATGGAGCAACAGTAGCATTTATTTGGAGGTGGACGTTCAATATGCACTCTTTCTAGCTCTGTGTTGGGTCTCTACCAACTCCTGAGGGAAATATCTGGCTGTTTAGCTGCTAAATAAAGTAAAGTTGTGGGAAGGACAGCTAAACAATGAACTGAAACTCCCTCTAAAGCCCCCGGAACCAGTTATTTGTTTTATTTATATCATAAAAATATTGATTATATCCATTTTAAATGTTTGATTTTACTGGAGACGCTATTGAGTGAAACGTAGCATTTAAAAACAAAGAATGAACAATGGGGCAGGGTTACAGTAGAGTGAATTCATCTGATTATACTGGTATGAATCATTCTTCACTTTATGCAAAGAACTTTTAGTTTGCTCAGTTTGTTAAATATGGGCCCAGAACTCAGAAACTGTGAACCTTCCCCCCCCCCACCCCCCCACCCCCCCACCCAAGTACATAGGTGCTCTATTCAAGTTCAACAGGCTGTATGTATTTTGGGATTGATTTTATAGGAAAAATAAAATGACAAAGAACAGCTTTAATGTTTTCATAGCACGTTTCTCACTCCAAAGCAGATTTCATGTGGCAACATCCACAGTGCACTCACCATCAAGCCACTGTAATGAAACAAAACCCACATATACTCTGTATTTTATAAAGACAATAAAAACCTTTTATCACAATTAAGCCTTTTGTAGAAAATGTACATCAGAAAAATATGCGGGTGCATTCTCATAGTAAATAATGTCTGTTTACATCACTCTTCTTTCTGTTTACTCTTTGTGTTTGCCATATACAGTATAAAGTCAAAGTCTCTGAGTATTTACCACATTTATAAAATAGACGACAACAGCAGGGGGAGTAGAAGAGGAGGATCCAACAGTGTCTTTCTTTTTCTAGCTCTAGATGGCAGAAGCTTTGTCTCTGTTGATGAAGAGGGTCTCCTGGCAGAAGGGGTTAACCAGAACCACGCTGCTGCCGCTGTAGTCTCCATTAGGGGGTAGACAAGTGTCATGCTCCTGCAAATGCACACACACACATAAAGAAATTTAGCACAACTGTTAAACGATAGCTGTGATTCATTAATCACACTTCTGGGCTCACCGTTAGGCCAGTCTACTGTATCTAAGTCATTCTACAGGCACAGTATAGTGTAGAGCACCCCGGGGCTTTTAAGGAGATGGTGATCAAAGATATCTGACAAAGCCAGATGAGCAGAGATACAATGAGAGGCGGAGGGGAGGGGAAGATGTAAAAGCATCATGAGCGGAGAGACAAAAAGGGAGGGATGACTCAGAGGAAAATAGGCAACAAGGGGCCTTAATGTAGAAATGGTTGTTGATGGTGAGTCAGCAGTAATAAGGCAGTGCTGGAAGACGGAGGTGTGAAAAGCAAAATGATTTGTTTTACAGCAGGAACTAGGCCGTTTTATCAGCACGATCCAATCAAATCGAACCGTCATTGAGGTTTATGATTATTTCTCCCAGAGCACTGCCATTTACCGAGAGCACCGGGGGAAAGCTACGAGGCTGCTGCTCTAGTCTACAGAGAAATCAGGGGAAAACAACACCTGGGTGTCACCAGGGGAATCCCACACATGAGCCAACCTCAGCGTCCTTCTCCTGACGCTGTCCCCCACAGGCGGCAAAAGCATTGCAAATTGAGCAGTGGAAGAGGTATAAAAGAAACGAGACACAAAGTGAAATGGTCACTGAGGAGACGGTGACAAAAAGTTAACAAAGAAATGGTCGGTCAAAATGATATGGGAAAGAAGAAGAGGTAGATTGCAGATTTAATACTAGGAAAATTCTAATATTGTTATATATGATCATTTCCACCAGATGGCGTTGTAATACACAGAAAAACTCAGATTTTCCTCAAGCTGATGCACTTCATCCAAATCGGATTTTTCTCACTATAAAGAGACCAAATATCATTTGAAAACTGGCAGAAATATACCAGAGATGGACAAAAAACAAACTGAGGCAGAAAATTCACTTTCCCAACTCCTCTAACTACAGCTTAAATAATTATGTTAAGGCTCATAACAATATAAAATATGCCAAACATAGAAAAACACTGGCATTAAGTGCACAATAGCCCTACATAGGCTCAGGAGACTGACATATATTGTTAATTAGCATGCATTAAGAGTATCTGAAACAGCCCCAGCAGAATATTCCTGACAATATGATTAATAATCTATTATTCTAATCAAATTCTAATCTATCATCATCACCAGGGTGGCAGGCCAGATTTTTGACGCACTGTGGTCACGAGTGCAAATTTCCACTGCAGAACACCACCCGATTAAGAAGTGTTTGACCAGCCACCAACCAAAAACGTCACAGAATTTCACACTTTCACTATATTTCCTGTAATTCATATCACCTGACATTATGGTCAAAATGTCCTTTTAAAGCCCTCTCTACACTGTCTGGTATGTTATTGTAATTAAAACTGTGCATTACGTGTGTACTAATAAAATATAAACAAACTTTTTCGTGTCATTAAACGCCTGAAATACCCATAAATATTGCAAAGGACACAAGCTCAGAGTCCTAACTGGTAACTACAGCGCTGGTTCAACGTACACAGCTCTTTTATCGGCTTGTCACAAGATGCTTAGTTGGTATAAATTTGGGAAACGGTACTTGCAAAGTAAATTGAATCAACCTCGGGCAAGGATTTTAAAAGGTATGCATTCATAATAACAATATACTGATGGGATCAATACTTCCATTTACTAGATGTGGAAAAACGAAGCACTAACAAGTAATCTTAATAGATACCCTGCGGGGAAATTCTCCTTTTGCTTGTTCCCAATAGCATCCCTAAATTTTACCAACTCAGTGTCATGCTCAAGTGCACTCCAGCAGGCCCCGAGGAGTGCTGACAGGAGAGATTGGGCATGGATTGTCTTGTTGTTTCCAAACTCATTAAAGCCATGCTGCTGATAGTGAAACATCCAGTAAATGTCCCTCCACATCTGAGTGCAGCGCTGTACACTAATAGAGTCAGTGTGCCAGCGGTTTGTACCTCACTCTCCAGAGTGTGTATCTCTCTGGGCAGCTCCACAGCGTGCCTGCTGAAGTAGTCCATGGTGATGGCGTTGTTCCAGTAGCTGAGGTTGTTCTCCTGACTTGACGACTTCTTCTTCCTCCTCATACAGCACACCGTTAAAAGCACAGCTAGAGGAGGCAGAGACAGGGGAAGGAACATGAGGGTTAGTACAGCGAAGGCGCCCACACTAGCTGCTCAGGTAGAGGCTGTCATGTTTCACGACAACATGCCACAGATGGAGGAAATTGTGGATGGAAGGGGGGAAAAATCCACTCTAGTACGTGAAGTACTCTCTGTCCGAGAGTTAGATAAGCAGATTGATTGTACAATCAGATATTTGTCTTTTAAATTTGAAGCTAACAGCCAGCTAGCTCAGCTTAGCATAAAAACTAGAAGCATGGGGAAACAGCTAGCCAGGCTTTGTTCAAAGGTAACAAAATCTGCCTATGAGCGCCTCCAAAGCTCACTATTCAACATTTAGTTTGTAACACACTTGTTTAATCCTTACATCAAAGTATAAACTTGTTGTGTTTTATGTGCTCAATTACTTCTTGGCAGGGTTCCTGGATTTTGTTGCCTTTGAACAGAGCTAAGCTAGCATCTTCCCTACATTTTTATGCTAAGCTATCTTGCCTGCTGCAGGCTGTAGCTTCATATTTACTGTACAAACATGAGAGTGGGGTATGAATTTTCTCATCTAACTCTCTGCAATAAAGCGAATAAGCCATTTTCTAAAACAATTTCTTTAAATAGAAAAATGTTTTATGATGTTTTATAAAACTAGTAAGTTTAAAGTCAAGGTCAGCCAAACATTTTCAAGCTGCTCTGACATTACTTACAACACGAGGACACAGGCACACTGATGGCCAGCACGATCCACACAATGTCCATCCTGCTCAAGCAGATGGTCATGCGGGACAGCGGGGAGTCAACGGTGGGGCCTGAACTGTTGTCGGGCGTCCAGGGGTCCTGGGTAGTGGCAGGCACCTGCCTGTTCAGGAAGTTCCCACTGACTGTGGAAGAGGGCTCCGAGCTGTTGCTGTCTGCCTCCTCCGCTGAGCTGCTGTTGGAGAGCAGCCCTCCAAATGCAGTTACATTCCCCAACCAGTGTCCCACAGTGGCGCTATATGTGCCGTTACCTTGGACAACCTGACCATGACCCTCCTCAGTGGTGGTCTCGTTGGGTGCAGTGTGGTTGTTTGGGATGATTGTTGGATTCTCTGTGTTGAGGCTGGGCTCAGTGGGCACAGCTGAAGTGGACGCGGTGGAAGTTAGATTCTCTGGTGGGCTGTCGACTGGAGCGACAGACCCGACCTTCGACTCTACCACTAGTTCATCAGTGGGGGATTCGTTCACTTCATGCACCTCCCTCGAGGTGATGGCGTGTTGTGCGGCACCCCGAGCATGCTCCCTGAGTTTCAGGCCTAGTGCGGGGTCAGCATCCATTGATGAAGAGGAAAGGGAGGTCAGGGAGGAGCGCTCGAGATCTGGAACATTTTGCTGACTGGGGTCAGTGGGTTCCAAACTCAACTTCTGAGGCTCTATGTGCTGTGCAGCGAGTGTATCTCCTCTGTCTGATCCAGAGCTGGACATAAGAGCCAGGGGGTTGTGGGCCCCTCTGGCTGTAGATTCCACATCTATATTTGGGACCACTGTGCTGGGAGATTTAGGACTGCTGCTGTTGCTGGCCTGGTTAGTGCTGACAGGAACTGGGTTATGGACTTGAGGTACCCTGACCAATTTGTGCATGTGGTCTTGGTTTACAATATCAGAGCTCGGCTCCAGGGGCTGATTCACATGACCGTCAGTGCTCACAGTGTTTGGGGTGACAGTATTTGTGTCATGAATGGGGGGGTCTTCATGAGCCAGGCTGGAAGTTTGGGTTGTGTGAAGCAAGGCCAATGGATGGAGGACAACAGTAGGGAGCATGATGTCTAAGGGTTGAGTGCCTCCTTTGGATGACCATTCCCCGCTACTGGAGCCTTCCTCATGCCAATGCAGGGGGGGAGGTTTGGGGGCAGACAGGGGGCTGCTGCTGTGGATGGCTGCCATGGGGACAGGATCCTGGGATGTCTGGCTGAGGTACAGCTCCTGTGCTGATGTCACCAGTCCTGACAGTGCTAGGAATGCTAGAACACCTGCAGAGAAAGACAGAGAAAGATGATGATTAGCACAGGATGACACAGAATGTCCTTATAACTTCATTAATTACTGAATAATTTCCCTGTAAGTGTGTAATTTTATGGATTTTCTCTCATGGATCTTGATACACAAAAAGAGTCAAAGAGAAATTGACTGCTCAGGTGTTCAGAAGACACGTGTAGCCTTGCCTCACAATCATTATGCTCCTCAGCCTTTAATCTACTAAACCGCCACGTTTATCACTTCTGTTTAATTGGGTGACTGCGTTATAAACTGTATTATTCACTAGAGGAGTTCCACTGTGCTGGTAGGACTGAGACAATGTCTGTTTTTCGGCACAACAAACAAAGCTGCTTTGTTACTTTGCAGAAATGCTGCAGAAAAAGCTCATTCTTCAAAAAGGTAATAAAACAACAAGCGATTATTTGATTCTAATCTCCAGATAACGCCGAAAATAGGTAACCTAGGGTGCAATATTCAGTCTAAGCGTCTTGTCTTCTTTTACACAATTCAAAAGTAGATTAGATAAATTCATTCATTCCCAGTGGAGTTTCAATCGCTTTGATAATTTCCAGTACTTTGAAATATGGTGTTATTAAGATCCAGTCAAGATCATGTCAACAGACCGAATGTATACATTTTCTGAAACAAATAATCAAGTAACGATGCGTTTGCCAGCATATGTCACCCGTTCCATGCTCAATAGAATTGACTTGTAAAGATGTTTTTACAGTGACTGTCATGGCATCAAAATAGCCTACTTAACATGCCAAAACCATATCAGAGAGCCTGACAGATTCACTTTCTCGAGCTCAATCCCACAAGGAGGCTGACTAGTGACAAGTCATTAGCAGGTGCCTACAGGGAATATTGGTTCTATTATATTATCCAGACAGCAAGAAAGTAATAGAGGGAGGAACGTGCAAAGGGTTATTAATTTCCCCTTTGCGCCCTCCCCTCCATCCCTTATTGACACTCTTAAACAAAGCTAAAGTGACACGTTAGTGGAGCTCCCACCGGGCGGTTTCTATGCATTCAGCTGAGAACAGAACATGCATTAACACAAAGCTAACATAATCGAGATTCCTGTCTGAACAAGGCCATGTATTAGGGCTGCACAATATATCGTTTCAGCATCCACAATGCAATGAACCCATGTGCATTAGTCACGTTGCAGGATACGCAATGTCAAGGGAGGCAAATAAACTCAACCACGTCACGCTGCAACTTTTTTGGTGCTATACAAATACAAAATGAAAACTCGCACATTGACTAATCTATAAGAAAGTCTCTCTCCCCGTGTTCTTTCCCCACTTCATTCCAGTGTCAGAAGAGAACAGACAAGAAGAGGATAGACTTTAAAAGCACCCAAATGATGAAAATTTGCAGAAAAGAAAGGTATCACAATGTCAGCTTTTCCAATATTGTGCAGCCCTTTTATGTAGCATGTTTTTGAAGACGGTGTGCGAATACAAGTTCTAAGGTTATTTTGACAAGTTTTTATTTTAATTTAATGCTTAAAACATTGATTTATTGCTTAAAGGGCTCGCAATACTCCCAAATCCCATGAAAGACCGAAGCCAACAATGCGTTTGGCTGCCCATAAACACTATCTGACTTCTCAAACCTGTTTGTGGCACTGTTTTATTTTTCATTTGCCTTATTTTTTATCCAAAATTATTTACTAAAGACTCAGATCAGGAAAAAATCCTTGAAAGCCATTTAACTGAATACATAAATGTATCAATTTATGATCTTAATTGATTTGTTTTATTATTTTTTTTGGACTTAGATTTGGATATCAGCAGCCAAAGAGAGACAGGGAAGGGGGGGAGAGGGGATGACATGCAGCAAAGAGCCTGGGCAACTGTGGTAAGGACTCAGCCTTTAGTATATGGCAACCCAACCGGGGTGGCCGAAATATCAAATACATGTATAAATTATTTTTTTTGGTAATATAACCAACCATACCACACAAATTTAGGCCCTGGAGGGGTATCTTGCTTGTATAAAAGAAAAGTCTCCAACAAGTTGGCAAAAATGGGCACTGACATACAGTATATATAGACGTGCAGAGGTGGGTACATGTCCCTGCAATAGAGGGCCTTGGAGGGAGAGAATTAAGTATAGTGATTAAGACTACGTTGTTTTGGCATTCAAAAAAAGAGATTATGAAAAACACACAGTCCTATGTGACCTAGATGTTGAGGCCATTGTTTAAATGAAGTGCTGCTCCCTCAGTAACTATGGAAACCCAATTTCAATTTCCAAGAGAGGCAGAGGAGAAGGTAGAAAAAGTGAGAAAAGAAGGCTGTTGAACAAAAACTGACGGCCCGGGCAACAGTCAATATCAATATTTATTTTTTTGCCATAAAAATCTTCTCCATCCCCTTTCCTCTTTATTCATCAGAGGATTTAAAATATACCACAGTAGAACCCCAAAGCAGTGACTATTTAAACTCAGCCTCTGAATCATTCATCATATTCCTCCATACTCAATCACACAGACTACCAGGATAGAGGGTCCAGGGCCTGTCTTCCATTAACCAAGCCTGTCACGTCTCTAATCCACGGATCCCACTCCAGACCCATATCTGAGCAGATAACACACATGGCCATCCTTGATTTATGACTGCTCGTCTTCCCTAAGATGATCCTTTAGTCACGGAAATGGAAGACAGACAAACCCAACCCATCAAAGCTTAGATATTGGGACTACTATATTGATCATCTGTAATGTGAATAGTAGTCACAACAGGATAGATTTAAAGGATAAAGGCCCTTTGAGATGCTAACAAAACATTATATTTCACAAATTATTCTATACTGAAGAAGATGCATGAATAAAAACACTTGAAGAGAGACAACAAGGCAAAATAATGAGCATTAATGTGACAAAATCATACATCAAATAATAACTTTTAACAGAGGAAAGTACCTCACTGCATGCTGCACACATGGTGGAATAATAATATTTTCAATGCAAAAAAAAGAAGATAAAAGAGATAACAGAGTCTTATGGGCATGGATGTTAACAATGCTGTGGTCTAGCTTGAGTCATACCTTCAATCAGTACCCAGACCTGGCTGTCACAACCTGGCAACCCGACACCATGCTTCCACTGAATAAAACATAACACCAAGACTCCCTTTAGAAACAAAGTTACATCAGAAATGGGCAAACTAATTGCTCTGGCACACACATAAACAGAAACACATTTTTTTTCTGATTTGTCTGGGTGATCAAAAACATGTAGTTTCACTCTGATCTGTGACCAACATTAATATTCATTTGGGACTTTGTAGTTTAATCAAATCATGTTTTATTAAAGAGCACATCTAAAATGTTAAAGAGGAAAATCTGCTTTTCGAGGAAGTTTGCACTCAGACATCAGACAGCCCGTATATTCTTCAGTGCTGAATACATATGAATACATAGACACAAATCAAAACTCAGGTGACCGACTTATCCTGCACTTTAATGCACCAGATGTGTATATTTATGTTGTTTGGTATCACAAAGAGCTCATGAAGAAATTGCTGAGCATTTTTAGTATCATTATCAGCATTTAACAGCAACCCACGCTGACAAAGAATGAGTGCCACACACAAATTTACCTCTAAACCGTCATTTCTTGGAAGTTGGTAACTAATTTAAGTGAGGAAGCAGCGCAGATAACAACACAGCAGTGAATAAAACATACAATCAACGGCCGGGGAGGGAAAAAAAACCCCACTTCCACCAATGTAACTGGTTGTTTTGGGTTATAAGCCTTAATGGGCAGATTTAATAAGAAAGCAATAAATGTGGGGGACTAGCATGTCCAGTCACAACAGCTTTTTCATTTTTCTCTACAACATGCTAATAGCGGAAGAAAAAGAAATCCATCTCTTTTGACCTAATGTTATATTGCAGAATTTCAATGTGTGCACAGGGATAATGTGTACCTGGGAATTTTACACATGCACTGTGTTGCACACTGAGGCAAATGGGTGTAATTTGTCACAACAGTTGGATGTCTGGCTGATGGAGTGAGAGCGTAAGCTGGGCGAACACAGACAGAGCGCCCAGCCCTGTTGCCACAAAGACATGCAACAGAGAAGCAGGCACAGCGAGTGAATTAACTAGAGAAATGATTGGGAAGGCTCGAGAAGTGAATTGAGCTTTATGAACATCCATTATTGAGTTGAAGCACTGGGAAGAACATGGGAAAATTGGATGGAAAAGAGGAAGAGTAGCGAGGTCGGACAGGGTGGGAAAATAATGTGGAAGAGAAGGCCAAAGGTTTAGTGGGAGTAAGAGAGGGAGTTGTGGGTGTTTCATCAATGATAAGACATGGACAAAAGCAAAAAGGTTGGATTAGACACATTAGACCAAGGACCAAAAGGACATAGAAAGGAAAATAAGGTGTGAGAGATAGGAAAATACAAGGCACTTTTTAAAAACATTTGTCTTGCTCAGCATGATTTTTTCTCCATCGTGCCTGTTGGCTGTTTATGGCCTGACATTATACTTTCTCAAAAGCACAAAAAAAAACCCCACCTACAAAAAGTCATTCCATGTTCAGTGACGCAAAGAGGAGGCGGAAAACAAGAATTCTCTGCTCACAAGAAGACAAAAAACAGCAGAATTGGTGTGCTAAATTTCAACGGTGACACTGAATTAAAGGTCTTGTCCTTTAACTACATGCTTTATAAGACTGGAGGGCAACACACACTTTACACTGTTATCACACACACTAACCTGTTGCCCTCACTCTCTACTTCTCTCGGAAAAGCACATGCTAATATCACGGATGCAAACAACACCCACGTAAAGTTATTGTGAGATTATGCTACCATTTATTTGATTAATGGCGCCAACCTGTTTTCCATTACCTAAGCTCAGACTGTATGGAGGGAGTTGGCAATTTATGCAGGAAACCTGCTGAATTAGGCCTCTTTTGAATGCATAGAACGCCGGTGACATTCGTTGTAGTCCTCCATTGAAGCCATCAGGGACATCAATAAATCATGTTGAAAAGCAGGATCCTGTGCACTGATCAAATGCAGGCTTTGTCCCACCAATCATTCATTATTAGTCTCAATGTCAGGGGACAGGGGCCAGAGTGGCTGCCACCGCATCTAAAGCTGCACTGGTGAAATAAAAAAAACATCATAACATTTACTCCTGCTGATGAAACTCTGCATTACATTTGCCATGGATCCACTCATAAGCTAAGACTCAATTCCAGAAGAACAATATCATTCAGGCATCATGAGTCTTCCAGCCTAATCAATCATCCTGGAGCACTTAGTGTGCAGTATGAAGGCTATCAGTGCTTATGCACTAGTCTGGCTGCATGATCATGCTGGAGGGGCAACTTGCCGTGGAGGGTGGGATATTTATCTTCTTTTTTTTTTTTCCTGGGGTCACCTTATTCTATGTGCAGTGGATGTGGCTCGAATGCACAGTGACAATCTGCCTATGAAGCAATGTTGGAGCCACGCTGGTTGTGTCGCATCATCAGTGGACAGCAGGCAGTGGCGCTTTTCGAATTGGGTGCTCTACAGGAAGCCAAAAATAGGAGCTGCAAAATCATCCATCAATAAGGCTTGCGACGGTTTGTCAGGCTTTTCTTGTGAACTGTTACAGTTCTTTGTTTATTCCTCGTCATGCAGCCTGAGCCTGGAAAGGACAGAGCAGTATGTAGGGGGGACTCAGAATCTGACCAAGGTCACATGTTTAAATGAGTGAAAGTGTCACACAATGATAAAACCTGTATTAAGATTAAATACCTAATAAGGCGATATCCTGTATGATATTTTTACTAAGATACAGTAAGTGTTACGTTTATCGCTCAGCATGCTTATGAGATATTTGAACAAAATAACCTGGGTCATCAGGTTTAGTAATAGCCCGACGTAGTTTAGCATCAGCATTTCCAGTTGTCTCAGTACTAAAGTATTTAAATGATTTTATGAAACTAGACTGAACGTGTTTGAATAATAAATATACACCTAAACAGTATGTGTCTATAAATAACTATGTCAATGAAGCCTTGAGCAAGACATAGACTCTTTGCCTACACTCTCATTGTAAGTTTTTTCGGATAAAATTATGGATGTAAAAAACTGAGACGTAAATGTACAAGAACTGAAGGGAAATACTGTATGTCCATCTCATTATCTAATGGGATGAACACACATTACTGTTTGGAAGCCACAGGGGATTGAAGCATAAAAAGTAATTAAGGACGTCCACCTCACAACCCAGCCAACCCTCCATGGACCACATTTAGCATCGTTTATGCTAATCACAACCGCTCCACAGTCGTGGTCAATCCTCCACGGGATTCCCTCAAATCCCTCGGAGAAGACTTTATCTACTGTTCTCATCAGAATACCAATGAGCCTTTATCACATGATGCCAGCACACACACACCATGCTATCTAATACAAAATGAATTCATATCTTACTTTTGAGGATAAAAGCTGACAGACCCAAATCTAAGTATGCATAAGCCTTAAAATGGGGGGTTTTGTTGAAGGTAGTCCAAAAGCCTTAAATTTAAAGCTTCACAGAAACTGAGCAGATCTATCAGCTTCAGGCCGACAAAACCCCTTTTCAGCAGGACTGGAAAGCTGTTTGACTGCTGGTAACATTGGATTATCACGCCTGGACAGAGTGCTGTCGGCCCCGACTTATTTGAATGGACCAATTCTACAACAATTACCACTACCAACAGTACCATTAGCATCAATATTCCCTGTACCATCATCTCTACTGCTACTGCAATTAATAAAAATAATAGTACTACTAACCCTAACCCTATGAACCTGTTTACCTCTGTTTAATTTATGTTTTACACAGTGTCCAAACTTTCATAGAAATCAGGGTTGTACTGCTACTTCTGGAAGTCCAATTGCTAATTCTACTGCTTCCACTACTACTACTACTGCTATAAATAGGCTACTAATATCACAAGTTGAACTGCTAACACTACTACAACCATTAGTATAAATATCACTACTACTACTGCTGTCGAACGACTAACACTATCACTACTAATACTACTACAAGTGCTTCCATTACCACTACCACTCTTCTCGTCTAACAACTACTATTAAGAATACCAAGTTTATTCATTTAACGGTGCTTTCATGAGTAACTTTACAAAGACAGATCCTTCTGGAAATCATCCTCATGTAGATATGTGTTCTGGGCGTTTAAACAGCGTGTCATCTTTACAGTAGCACAAACAGACAAATTCCTTTGGTTTGGTCCTGGGTGTGTTCGGCTGCAATTGAGTGTCTGTCCCGTGGGGGGAAACAGACAGATAGGGCACGTCCTGTGGACCGCTGGAACCATCCTGGTGGAGGAGGACTCCAGCATGGGCAGAGAGGTGAAAGAGGCGGAGCGGGGAGAGCACTACAGATGTGAGCCCTGAGATAAGGGGGAGAGCTTTCGTAACAGGATAATGGCTTCCTGTTTGAATGCTCCACAAATTGTTTGTCAGGTTACAGCAGCTTTGAACAGATATCTTTATCTCAGAGTCAGGCAGAGGGAGAATGCTAAAACAAGAACAACAAAGAGTCTTTGTGGTGTTTACTGGGATAATGATTTAGCTACAGCCACTGTGACAGCGGCGAAGGATTTAACAGGAAGGAGAAACGCTAAACAGGAAGTTGTCTGGAATTGGAGGCAGGCCTGCAGTTAGCACACTGAATCACAGACATTGTTTTGCTCTTACACAGAATTTCAACATTTCCACTATTGTTAATGGCTTTAAATCACAAATTGTTGCAACAACACACTTCAATCATCCATTCCATCCATCTTAGTGCTCTTCTGTCTGCAGCCAAAGGACGTTAAGGCATATCTGTTAGCTGGCCCAGAGAGAGAAGTGAGAAATGTCGGCCCAGAGACAGAGATTTCAGGTGGGCCTTTCAGCTCTGCACACTGTAAACACTGTAAAAAAAAAAAGTGTATAGTGCCCAATGTCAGGCCTCAGCTGGATCAACTGGACACAGAGCAAAAAAAAGAGATATGCTGTCAAAATTGGATCTAGCCAAACAAAACCCCCCAAAAAGCTCTAAAATATAGTCTCAATACAAACTCTATACAAAGTCCACAACTAAGACTCAGACTTTCCCAGATTAAACTGCTGCAATGTGACCTCGTTCCACCTCTGCTACAGCTTAAAGCACTTCGCTCACAGCAGTCCAGTCCGACTTTATCACTTCTGAGGGATTGAGGCAGATTTGTCTGCAGACAGCCTTTGCCTCCACTTCCCTCAGGTGGAGCTTGGAGTTGCATACCAGATATCATCAGGCTGTTAAGCTAACTGTCCAGGAGCCTGGTGGGTCCCAGTCTGACCCCCATGTTCCATATTCATGTGACATTCTGCGCTGGTAGCCTGCCAGAGATTCGTATCCACTCCCAGAGCCTCGATACGGTCCCCTGAATTTCAAGCAGCACAGACTCCAACGATAACAAGAACTAAAGGGATACAGCACTGTATGTACAGTTTCCGATGTCTAGAAATTGAGGCTCCCCATCAGGGTCTCCAGCAATAAAGGAATATTCTTTTATTCAGGCACGACGGGCCGCCAAGAGAACAAAGCAAGACCTGTGGTTAGAAAAAGCATTATTAATGGCTTAGTTTGACATTTTGGGAAATATGCTCATTCACTTTCTTGCCAGAGTTAGATGAATGTAAAGGTACAGTCAGCAGACTATTAGCTTAGCTTAGGATAAAGACTGGAAGCAGGGGCAAACAGCTAACTTGGCTCTGTCAAAAGTAAATTAATGCTTCCAGCACTTCTAAAGCTTACTAATTAACATGTTATATCTTGGTTTTGTTAATTTGCACAAAGGTTTCTTTTCAACTGGGATTATCTGCTATATGTCACACAATGTGTTAGCTGGTTCATTTTTCCCTGTTTCCAGTCTTTATGCAAAACTACTGGTATGCCAACTACATCCTGGCTGTGGCTTCATATTTAACACACAGATATCGGAGCGGTATCGGTCTTATCATCTAAAACCCTGCAAGAAAGCGAATAAGCTTTTGCAGCGACCGAAAACAGCATGTAGAGATGGAAAATGTTCACATCTTAATCTGTGAATTGAGGATAAACTTCGGGCCAAACCAGAGGTGATTGTGGAAAGACAAAACAGGATGCTTTTGTTGAGTTTCATCTCGTTTATGTCTCCTTTGAATGTGTGTGTTTTTTACGATGAGTTAACCAGGCAATTAAGCTCGTCTTAGTTTGGTAAAAGAGATAAACTTGAATTCAGAAGGTGTACGTTTGTATTTTTCTGTTTAGTACAGAAAATAGGTGTAAGATTATTTCCTTTCTTGACATTTTGTGAGTTTGTTTTGTTTACTTATTAGACTAAATGCTAAGAGAGCTTGTGAAACTTACGGGCCGGGGCTAGCTGGTTAGCACGCTAACTTCAGTAGATATCTCTGCAACACAGTACATAGAGGCTTTTGACATTACCTCAGCACTTCTGTTTCTTTACATTCTGTTGATAATGTTTGTTTATTTTTGGAACGTTTTAAGCTAAAATTATGGCCATATCTTACAAATTGTACCTTTAATGATACAGAAAAAACTAAATGATGGCTGACATTGCCCAAATTAAAAGTGAATGAATCCAAATTTAATTGATATTGTGTTCAATGCACAATAATTGTAACCCTCACACTGAGAGGTCTGCACCCATAAAACCAACTTCAGTTGTCTGATGCCGGAAATGCTTGCAAGTCAAAAACATGGCAATCATCATCTCTACCATCCAGGGCCGCCCATAAGAGGCGAAAAAAGGCGAAAGCTCTCTGACGCCCAACCCCAAGGGGTGCCCAAGGGGTTTTTGTTATTCAAACAACAAAAATAAGTATGTCAGCCACATGACCTGAACTAATTACTAGCTAATGTTGGAGTGGATTTCATTGCTATACCACGGCTTGCACATAAATCATGATGCTAGAAATGAAAGGAGAAGAAAAAGAGGGAGCTGGCAAGCGCTTTACACCTAAATAATAATGGAATGACCAAGTTTTTTCAATCAGCTCATGAAGCTGATGAGCTGTTCTATTCTACTAAATTCCTTTTGCAAGATAGCAACAAGACTTTTCTATTTTCATCTACAATTCCTGCTGGCATTCTGGGTCCCTGGTTGTACACCCGGGACACCCTGCTGATGTCCTCGTCCCCATGTTGGGTCTACTCACTCAGCAGCTGGCAGCGCAGGACCTGCAGGCTTGTCTTCATGGTATCATGTGATCCGGCTCCTCCTCCACAGTGCTCATGGTTCTCTAGTGAAGAGAGAGGGAGAGAGCAAAAAAGAGACAGAGAGGTAAGATTAGACACAGAGTAGACACAGAAAAGGAAGAAGGGATTGTCGTGATGATTGTGCAAATTGACAGTTTAATCCTTGTAATGACTGCCAGAAATCGGTTACAGCTCTCACAGCAGATAATATGAATTAGGGTGAAATAACAATTCACAATAAAAGACCAGGTAGGACTGCAGTGGTGGTCAGCCTCAGCTGCCAGGCTTCAAATCAGCATTGGCATCCTGCAGGCAGTGCTGGTCAGTAAAACCAATTATGGACCATTAAACATTGACCAGTATGCCTTGTTCCGAGACAGCTGCTGCATGTGTGTCAGCGAGACAAGTACCCAAGGGTGCTCTTCAGGAGAATGACTCACTGATGGCCTTCTGTTAAATGAAAGGCCACACAGACACACTCCTCTGGGGGTGAAAGGAGATGTGTGTGTGTGTGTGTGTGTGTATTTGTGTATTTGTGTGTGCATGTTTGCCTCCCTTTGTGGAAATGCCCTCGGGCAACATGTGCCCACACCATGTCTAAAGAAGTTTATTTGAACAAATACACACACACCTAACCACCCTTCACCCTACCTGCATGAATAATCTGCCGTGAGTGTAACTTGTGAAATTGGATTTGCGCCCCCCAGGACGAGGGGTCTGGTTGCAGGCATCGTGCAATACTGTGGGAGACGTGAGTTAGATGAGACGGACAGACAACAAAAGCACAGGGCAGTAGGGTACTGAGCTTTTCATAAGGCTTTATTTCTCATAAATGTTACCTTGCTCTGGAGAGTGATAGGAAGCAGCACGCTACATCTGAATCATCTATCTATCTATCTATCTATCTATCTATCTATCTATCTATCTATCTATCTATCTATCTATCTATCTATCT